>JAODAL010068467.1:0-16790 GCA_025379985.1 Phyllomedusa bahiana
GTTTGGGGGTGGGGTTTGGTTTTATGGCGGAGCTCCTCCCGTCTCTCCGAAAAAACGGATGTTAACGGTTTTCCAGATGGATGCCAGTTTGCCCCTTAATGATTTTCGGAGGGGTCCCCGGGGGGCGAGGGCTTCCCTTTAAACTGGACCGGGGGAGGACCCTTCTTGAAAGTGGACGCCCCAAAAGCCAGCATCAAATTTCCCCGCCCAAATTTAGAGGCTTAAAAGGTTTCGAAATTGCACGGCGTAGTTTGCCAAAAAGAGGAGTTCCCCCGCTGTAGGTTTAATAAAGCGGGGTTTTAGCAGACCAGGCCCCCGGCGGGGCTCCAGAAGGGCTCCCCCGGAACCCCCTGCAAGAATGTCGCCCCAGATCCCCGGGGATAGGATCGCCTCGGGTCCCAAAATTTTGGCCCTTGCCCCGGGGCCCGGGGTTGGGTTTTCCCCTTTTGGACGGGAAAAATGGGCCAGCCATAAAATTTTTTCCACGTGGAGAGCACAACTTTGGGGGGGATGAAACCCAGCAGGCCTTTTTTGGGGCCCCCCCCCAAAACTTCGTGGCCCCTTGGGCAAGCGGAGTTTAGGGCCCACGGGATGTCCCCCGGGAAAGACTGCTGCTGCTTGAGCCCGGCCGCCCTTTGTTTTCTGCTGAAGGTGGCCCGGAGCTGCTGGGGATCATAGTAGTCAATTGGTTCAGCTTTTTGCGTTGCCCCGCCCCGGAACTTTCCCTTTGATTGCTGGGGCCACCGGGGGTAGTTGGGGGTCGGAGAAGCTCGGTAGAGGGACCTTGGGGCGGGGGGGTCCTGGGCCCAATTGGGAAAAAAGTTAAAGGAGGGGGGAGTGGATCCTCGGACCAAAAAAAAAGCGATGAGTAAGCCACGCCAGGGGAACGGGGGAAACTAAGTAGGGGGCCGGCTTTCCCCCAGAGCCCCGCCCAAAGCGGGATTTGGGTTGCTGCGGCCCGGGGGTTTTCTACCAAGGGCGGCTACCCTGACGTGACTTGCTTTTGGGGGGGCCGGGGGGAAAGGGGTTGGGGGGTTGGACCAAAAAAAGGGGAAACCCGGGTGTAGGGGCGGGGGACAGGCAGAAGGGGGCAGGGCAGGCCGGGGGAATGGGGGTGGGGGGGCAAGGGCAAAGGAGGCAGAAGGTTTCGGTACCCCCGTAAAATGGAACAAGACCTTTTGGAAACGTTCCCCCTCCAGGCCAAAAAGGCCCCTATCCCATTCGGCAAGGGTTGCTGGGGAAAGAGGCAGGGCTTAAATAGGGTCCGTGCCCGGTGAGAACCAATCACCGGTGCACTGTCCCTTTAAATCTCCCGGCAGTACACTGATACCGGCCGCTTAGTCCACTGATGCCTCCCCTCAGCTTACAGCAGGCAGTAAGGAGGGGGCAGCACTTTGGAGGGAAATACAAATGTGTATCTCAGGCTTAGCTGCTGCTGCCAGACAGTTGCTTCAATACGCGGCGGCAGAAGCAGCAGGGAAGGTTGGGGGAGGGCGCTTGAGGCAGCACACAGAGGGAGGATGGTTCAGTGGCCCCTGCGGAGTAGTCCCCGGAGTCGATTGCTAAGGTCTTAACAATCGACTTGAGGCCTTAACAACTGGCTTAACAACCGACTGGAGTCCGCAGAGTCGATTGCTAACTCTTATCAACTGACTTGAGCTGAGGCCTTAACAACCGGCTTAACGACTGTTAGCGACTTCACACGCAGTAAATTATGTGTCCCCCAGTGAAGGTAAAAGGGTCCCCCAGTAAGTTATACGCCCCACATTAGGTGGTTATATACTTTTTATATCTCCCAGTAGGTAGGTGTGTAGTTTATATGTCCCCCAGCAGGTATATAGGCAGGTTATGGATCCCTCAGCAGGTATATGGGCAGGTTACGGATCCCCCAGTAGGTATATAGGCAAGTTATGGATCCCCCAGTAAGTTATAGGCAGGTTTAGGTCCCCCAGCAGGTATATAGGCAGGTTTAGGTCCCCCAGCAGGTATATAGGCAGGTTTAGGTCCCCCAGCAGGTATATAGACAGGTTTAGGTCCCCCAGCAGGTATATAGACAGGTTTAGGTCCCCCAGCAGGTATATAGACAGGTTTAGGTCCCCCAGCAGGTATATAGGCAGGTTTAGGTCCCCCAGCAGGTATATAGATAGCTTATAGGCCTCACAGCACATATGTAGGTAGATTATAGCTCCTCCCTGCACATATATAAGTAGATAATAGCCGCCCCCTGCACATATATTAGTAGATAATAGCCCCCTCCCATGTACATATAACAGTAGATAAAAGCCCCCCCCTCCCCGCACATATGGGCAGTAGATAATGCCCCCCTCCCTTGCACATATAACAGTAGATAATAGCCCCCCCTCCCCGCTCATATAACAGTAGTTAACAGCCCCCCCTCCCTGCACATATAACAATAGATAAACACCCCCTCCCCGCACATATAACAATAGATAACAGCCCCCTCCCTGCACATATAACAGTAGATAATAGCATACCTCCCTGCACATATAAAAATAGATAACAGCCCCCCCCTGCACATATAACAATAGATTTAAAAGCCCCTCCCTGCACATATATCAATAGATAACAGCCCCCCTCCTGCACATATAAAAATAGATAATAGCCCCCCTCCCTGCACAAAAAACAATAGATAAAAGCCCCCTCCCTGCACATATAACAATAGATAACAGCCCCCCTCCCTGCACATATAACAATAGATAAAAAAGCCCCCTCCCCGCACATATAACAATAGATAACAGCCCCCCTCCCCGCACTATAACAATAGATAACAGCCCCCTCCCTGCACATATAACAATAGATAACAGCCCCCCTCCCTGAACATATAACAGTAGATAATAGCATCCCTCCCTTCACATATAACAATTGATAAAAGCCCCCCTCCCTGCACATATAACATTAGATAACAGCCCCCCTCCCTGCACATATAACAATAGATAATAGCCCCCCCCTGCACATATAACAGTAGATAATAGCATCCCTCCCTGCACATATAACAATAGATAACAGCCCCCCCCCCTTGCACATATAACAATAGATAACAGCCCCCCTCCCTGCACATATAACAATAGATAACAGCCCCCCTCCCTGCACATATAACAATAGATAATAGCCCCCCTCCTGCACATAATAACATTAGATATCAGCCCCCCTCCCTGCACATATAACAATAGATAACAGCCCCCTCCCTGCAGATATAACAATAGATAACAGGCCCCCCTCCCTGCACATATAACAATAGATAACAGCCCCCCTCCCTGCACATATAACAATAGATAACAGCCCCCCTCCCTGCACATATAACAATAGATAAGAGCCCCTCCCTGCACATATAACAATAGATAATAGCCCCTCCCTGCACATATAACAATAGATACTAGGCCCCTCCTGCACATATAACAATAGATAATAACCCCCTCCCTGCACATATAACAATAGATAATAGCATCCCTCCCTGCACATATAACAATAGATAATAGCCCCCAGCATGAATAGCGCTAATTAAAAGTAATACCCTGACAGCACTCACCTGACCTCGCTCCCCGCCGCTGTCGCTGTCGCTGCTCCCGGTCTTTTCTTCAGCGGTGTGACGTCACCAGGCCGCGCGCGGGCAGCGTGATGACGCGCACGCCGCCTGGGCTGTGCACTCCGGCGCGCACAGAGCCGCATCCTGACTGCGGCCACAGAGTACTCTGCGGAGCTCTCTGCTCCGCCAAAGCATCTAACTGTATGTGCGTCCGGCGGACGCACATACAGTTAGTCCCGCCACCGCTGCCGTCGCCAAGGTCCTAAGCCGCTAAGCCGATAGCTTAGCGACTGGTAGCGGCTTAGGACCCTAACGATCGGCGGCGGCGGCGGATAGCGGCGGCGCCGGGGACTACTGCGGAGTTATGTCAGTCAGTAGCTCCAACTAGGAGCTGCTGACCTCTAGCACCGTGGAAGTGATGGAGCTCTGATGGTGTGTAACATATCAGCACAAGGCAGATAACGTTGATGCTGCTTCCCTACAGGGGTCCGACTCAGGAGAGTTCATGACCTCTGTAGCCACTTGCAGCAGTGAAAAACCCTCAAACCCTGCCATCACCTACAAGAGACCTGAGGACAAAGACAGAGTGTCAGCGTATAGCATACATGCCAACTCTCCCGTTTTTGGCGGGGGGGTCCCGCTATTTGGGGTCCCCTCCCGCCCTCCCGGGGGAGTTGGCATTCCTCCCGCCGCCTGCAGGCGGCGGGGGGTACTTTAAATTACCGCGGCGCAAGAATAGCGCTGGTTCGCTACTCTTTCGCCGCCGGACCGCTCCTACAGGCGGGTGAAGCGGCCGCAGCGGCCGCTCACCCGCCCGCGGTCTCACTGTGCGGGGAGGAGGCAGGAGGGATCGCTCCCTCCTCCCTCCTCCCCCTGTATGTACGGCGCCGGTGTGTGCGCCGCACATACAGGTCAGCGGCGCAGGGGAAGTGACGCGCGGCGGCAGGGGAGTGACGCGCGGCTGCTCTCACTTCCCCCTGCGCCGCTGAAGAGATCGGGCAGGAGCTGGCCGCGCTGCAGGAGCCTGGTAAGGTAAGTGGATTTTATTATTTTATTTTTATTAGCTTTAGGGGGCTCTACCTGGCTAACAGAGAGGGCAACTACCTGGCAACAGAGGGGGCACTACCTGGCAACAGAGGGGGCCCTACCTGGCAACAATGGGGGCACTACCTGGCAACAAAGGGGACTACCTGGCAACTGAGGGGGCACTACCTGGCAACAAAGGGGGCACTACCTGGCTAACAGATGGGGCACTACCTGGCTAACAGATGGGGGCACTACTTGGCTAACAGATGGGGGCACTACCTGGCTAACAGAGGGGGCACTACCTGGCAACAGAGGGGACATCTACCTGGCAACAGAGGGGACACTACCTGGCAACAATGGGGGCACTACCTGGCAACAAAGGGGGCACTACCTGGCAACAGAGGGGGCACTACCTGGCAACAAAGGGGGCACTACCTGGCTAACAGATGGGGGCACTACCTGGCTAACAGATGGGGGCACTACCTGGCTAACAGAGGGGGCACTACCTGGCAACAGAGGGGACATCTACCTGGCAACAAAGGGGGCACTACCCGGCTAACAGATGGGGGCACTACCCGGCTAACAGATGGGGGCACTACCTGGCTAACAGAGGGGGCACAACCTGGCTAACAGATGGGGGCACTACCTGGCAACAGAGGGGGCACTACCTGGCTAACAGATGGGGGCACTACCTGGCTAACAGATGGGGGCACTACCTGGCTAACAGATGGGGCACTACCTGGCTAACAGATGGGGCACTACCTGGCTAACAATGGGGGCACTACCTGGCTAACAATGGGGGCACCTACCTGGCTAACAATGGGGGCACCTACCTGGCTAACAAAGGGGGGCCCCTACCTGGCTAACAAAGGGGGGCACCTACCTGGCTAACAAAGGGGGCATCTACCTGGCTACAAATTTGGCTCTACCTGGCTACAGAGGGGGCATCTACTTGGCTACAAGGGGGCATCTACCAGCCTGTAAGGGGCACTACCTGGTTATGGGGGGCTACTACCTGGCTATAAGGGCATCTACCTGGCTTTCTTCCAAAGCCGTTATGCAGTTAGGTGGAGTGGGTGTGGCTTTTTGAAGGGGCGTGGCATACCGACAAGATGGGCGTGTCCATGCAAATTTTTGCCGCGCCGCGCTACGCGCGCCGCCCACTAGAGTCTCCTGCTTTTTCATTTTCAAAAGTTGGCAACTATGGCGTATAGCGTCTGCGAATGTAAATATGTGTAACCTGTGTGCCCAGGATTGTATGCATGCAGTGTGTGTATGTGTGCATTTATTTAACTAAATCTGCATGTGTGTTGGTGTGTCTGTATATACTGTATGTTTAATTTTGTATATGTGCTATATAATGCATAGTTGTGTGTATATATGTTTATTTTATTATGTAATATACAGTTGTGTGTTATTTATGTATAAGGCCCCATTCATACCATGTTTCAGGGCTGCAGCGCAGGTATCTGTTGGGATACTGTGAAAATGGTATCCTAACACATACCACAGTGGAGATTTAGAAGACTATAGGGCAAGCGGTCTCTTTGGGACTATGTTTTGCCTGTCTCATGTTTGTGTACACTACTTTTGGTAGGGAACAAAACAAAAAATAAAAAGTGTAAAAAACATAAAATAGGGGAAAAAAACGCACCCAAAAATAGCCCTCTTTTTTCCCTCCATCCCCCCAAGCTCTGCGGGGGTGCATTTGTGTGTTTGTGTGATATAGTAAATACACCAACAGCCAACTCTCCCGCTTTTGGGGGGGGGTCCCCAAAGGGGTCCCCCCGCCACCCCGTTAGTTGGCGAACCCCCGCCGCCACAGGCACGGGGTTTTTTTAAACCCCCCTTTAACGCCCGGGGCCCCCGGGTTTTTTGACGGCGGCCGGGGGGGTCTTTCGTCTGCACACCTTTTGACGTCGCTGCAGACATGGGGGTTTGCGGCGCCCGGTCCGCACTGCGCTGGGATCGGGGCTGAACTACCACCCCAACCCAAGCATGTCCTGAGGCATGGGGGACGGGGAAACCCTCCGCAACCCGATGCTTTAACCCTTTTGATTGCGCGGGGTTACCGCAGCGCAACAAAGGGATCCCCTGCTCTTCGGGTGACGGAACACCCAAAACCCGACAGACCCGGGGGAACGGCTCACAGTCACTCGGGGGACCTAGCGGGCCCCAGATTGTCTGTTAAAAAGCCAGTGATTAGACCACTGTGTGCTGCCCAACACTCCCTTGTCAACGACACAATTACAGTTTTAAGCAATTGAATTTCTAATACATCAAAAAGTGTAAAAAAAAATGTAAAAAAATTTTAAACATTCTCCCTTCATGGAGTCAAAAAAAAGTACAAAAAAAAAAATAAGGTAAAAATAAAAGAATAAAAAAAAATAAATAATAAAAAAAAAATAAATATTTAATAAAAAAAAATTTTTACATAAATTACACCCAAAAAAAAACCACACAAATTTTTTGGGATCCACACGCCCTAATAACCTTAGAATTAATCTAAAAGTTTTAATGTAAATGTTTTAAAGGTGTAAAAAAAAAAATGAAAAAAACAAAACAATTTTTGGAAAAAAAAAAAAAAAAAACCCAATTATTTATAAGTGAACTTAAACTATTTCCCCTTTTAAAAATACAACTTTTCTTGAATAAAACGAGGCCTCAACCAACGCTCTTGAAAAAATAAAAAAGTTTCAACTGTTTAATGCAAGGGCCAAAACTAAAAAATGTTCTGGGCATTAACTACTTTTCAGGCGTTCGGCTTAAGGTTTTAAAAAGGCAGGTGGTGCCGCAGCGCGAGTCTTACGACTTTTTGGCCGCAGCCCCACATTTCACAAACCCGCACGCTCCGTGCACGCCGTACAGAGAAGGGAGAGGATCGTTTTCCCCCCCTCCCTTCTCCCCCCTTTAAAGTACAGCGCTGGTTGCGCGTGTAAAAACAGATCACATCGCAGGGGGTGGACCGCGGCTGCACTCACTCCCCCTCACCTGGGTTGGTGGCCGGGGGATGTCCGGACTGGCGCGCCGCAGGGACCGGTAGGTAAGTGTCTTTTATTATTTTATTTTTATTAGCTATAGGGGGGCTCTACCTGACTACAAAGGGGGCAACTGCCTGATAACAAAGGGAGCAACTACCTGACAATAAAGGGGGCAACTACCTGAGCACAGAGGGGGCACTACCTGACAACAAAGGCGGCAACTACCTGGCAACAAAGGGGGCAACTACCTGACAACAAAGGGGGCAACTATCTGACAACAAAGGGGGAAACTACCTGACAATAAAGGGGGCAACTACCTGACAATAAAGGAGGCTCTACCTGACAACAAAGTGGGCATCTACCTGGCTGCAAGGGGGCATCTATCTGGCTGCAAGGAGGCATCTACTTGGCTATAAGGGGGCTTTTACCTGCCTGTAAGGGGCACTACCTGGATATGGGGGGCTACTACCTGGCTATAAGGGCACTACCTGACTAGAGGGGGCATCTACCTGACTTTCTTCCAAAGCCGTTATGCAGTTAGGTGGAGTGGGCGTGCCCATGCAAATTTTTTGCTGTTGCCATCTTCAATCTCCTGCTTTTCCAATTTCAAAAGTTGGCAACTATGATATACACACACACACAAGCACACCCATCTATAGCTAAACGGCATGTTTCTTCCAGAAAAATACACTGTGTAAAATACAGCAGAAATCCAACAACCGAGCTTGAATTTCTACCATGTATATTGCTTGTTTTACACACAGATTGCACTGTCTGTTGCCTATAGCAACTCAGCTTTCATTGTTCCACAGCACTATATATAATCAAAGCTGAGCTCTGATTGGTCACTCTGGGCAACAAAGTCAGTCTTACTGCTAGACAGTTTTACTACATGTGGCCCATAGAGAATGGACATGCACTCACATTTCTTTATGTATTAAGTAACTCCTTATGTAATACATAAAAACACATCATTAGCCTGAATGGTACGTCACCATTCAAGTCTATGGAATACTTTACATGTGTTTTAAAGTTTTTTTTCCTGTGTATTTTGATGCATAAAATGCAGAGACGTCACGACGGGTAGGCCAAGGTAGGCGACCGCCTAGGGCGCCTACCTCTGCCTATCCCTAAGGGGCGCAGGCAGGGCCCCAAACGTTGCCGGGCTCCAGGCCGCTGCCATGGGCCTGAAGCGCCGGCCGCCTCTTCAACCGCTTCTGCGGAGCGGAGAGCGCGCGCTCCCTGCTCCGCAGACAGGGTCGGACCTGCTCACCGGAGGATCGCTGGATCCTCCGGTAAGCCGCAGGGCCGACACCAGAGGCGCGACGACGGGTAGGCTAAGGTAGGCGACCGCCTAGGGTGCCTACCTCTGCCTATCCCTAAGGGGCGCAGGCTGGGCCCCGAACGTCGCCGGGCTCCAGGCCGCTGCCATGGGCCTGAAGCGCCGGCCGCCTTTTCAACCGCTTCTGCGGAGCAGAGAGCGAGCGCTCCCTGCTCCGCAGACAGTGTCGGACCTGCTCACCGGAGGATCGCTGGATCCTCCGGTAAGCCGCAGGGCCGACACCAGAGGCGGGATGACGGGTAGGCCAAGGTAGGCGACCGCCTAGAGCGACTACCGCTGCCTGTCCCTAAGGGGCGCAGGCAGGGCCCCGAACGTTGCCGGGCTCCAGGCCGCTGCCATAGGCCTGAAGCGCCGGCCGCCTCTTCGACCGCTTCTGCGGAGCAGAGAGCGAGTGCTCCCTGCTCCGCAGACAGTGTCGGACCCACTCACTGGAGGATTGCTGGATCCTCCGGTAAGCCGCAGGGCCGACACAGCGGGGCCCCCGGGTCCTCATAGCGCTGAGGACCCGCCGCGGCTCCGTGCGGCTCAGCTAGCAGCGTCGCGATGAAGTGATGTCATTGCGACGCTGCCTCTCCTCGGGCGCACAGCGCGTCACAGGCCGTGCGCCCGAGGAGCTGCCCGAGGAGCTGCCGGAGGAGCGTCCCGGCGCTGGAGGCGTGATGACATCATCACGTCTCCAGTGTCGGACTGAAGAGGAGCGCGCGGCCGGGAAGAGGACAGAAGAGGAGCGCGAGGCCGGGAAGCAGGTGAGTATTAATGTTATTTTTAAGTGCTTGCCTGTGCCCCCTATATACTGCCTGTGCTCCTATATACTGCCTGCCTGTGCCCCTATATACTGCCTGTGCCCCCTATAATGCCTGCCTGTGGCCCCTATATACTGCCTGTGGCCCCTATATACTGCCTGCCTGTGGCCCCTATAATGCCTACCTGTAGTCCCTATATACTGGCTGTGTGCCCCCTATAATGCCTGCCTGTGCCCCCTATAATTCCTGCCTGTGGCCCCTATATACTGCCTGCCTGTGGCCCCTATAATGCCTGCCTGTGGCCCCTATATACTGCCTGTGGCCCCTATATACTGCCTGTGCCCCCTATATACTGCCTGTGGCCCCTATAATGCCTGCCTGTGGCCCCTATAATGCCTGCCTGTGGCCCCTATATACTGCCTGTGGCCCCTATAATGCCTGCCTGTGTGCCCCCTATATGCCTGCCTGTGGCCCCTATATGCCTGCCTGTGGCCCCCATACGCCTGCCTGTGGCCCCCATACGCCTGCCTGAGCCCCTATAAGCCTGCCTGAGCCCCTATACGCCTGCCTGAGCCCCCATATGCCTGCCTGTGGCCCCTAGTTATATACCTGCCTGAGTGACCCTATATCTATATACCTGCCTGAGTGACCCTATATCTATATACCTGCCTGAGAGTTACCCTATGTCTATATACCTGCCTGAGAGTGACCCTATATCTATATACCTGCCTGAGTGACCCTATATCTATATACCTGCCTGAGAGTTACCCTATGTCTATATACCTGCCTGAGAGTGACCCTATATCTATATACCTGCCTGAGAGTGACCATATATCTATATACCTGCCTGAGTGCCCCTATATTTATATACCTACCTGTCTAAGGGGACAATATACATATACCTGCCTGACTGAGAGGGCATATCTATATACCTGTCTAACTGAGGGGACTTATATACCTATAAGTAAGGAGTTGCTGGAAATGTGAGGATTCTAAGATATTTATGTCCAAATCCTCAGGGACGAGTGTTGGCCGGGAGAAATCAGCATGAAGGTGTGAACCGGATGGAGAAGAAAAGGGAAGGTGAACGACGCTGATCAGAAAAGACGTCTCCGGTGAGTCACTAAATGTAACTGCAGTGTAATCACTTTTTCTGCAGAGCGTCTACATACAGCTAGTATCTACCACTATCTGGTCACTGTATACCGGTGGTATATGTAATCAGAGCCTGTGTACAGCTGATGCGTTCAGTCAGGGTCTGGCAGGATTATTTGAGCCTTTAGTAATAGTTTTGGGTCTTGGTTTTGTAGGAGTGTTTTTAGTAACAGTCATTTGTCTGGTAGATTTGCTCCATGTATCAGTGGATTATTTGGTGATTGTTATTTGTAATGTATTTCACTGTCATACGGAGGGGAGCGATTTTGAAAAAGCTAATTTGTCATTGTGCAGTGACTGCTGAGGAGATGGACTGGAGCTATGTGGAATGTGCAGAAAATTTGTGACAGGACCTGGCGCAGGGGTGAGAGGAATTAGTGTGTGTGTGTGTTTGTGTGTGGGGGGGGACGGCATTTTTTGGGGAGTGAGGGGGGGGGGGCGCCATTGGCTGTACTTGCCTAGGGCACCAAAAAGCCTTGTCCCGACCCTGCTGTTCAGCATAAACTCCAAAATTTTCTGCAGCGTGGTACACCGCAGACATCCGTCACGTCAAGTAGGGAACCTGTTGTTGAAAAGTATTGGTCCACAGACGGTGTTTGGGATTAGGGGGGCCCCAAACTGAAGTTTTGCACCCGGGCCCATGAGTCTCTAGTTACGCCCCTGCTTGAAGGTTGACAGTCCAATCATGCGAAGAGTCCAGCCATGTTTCAGCAATACCAACCACAACAATGAGCTCCTCTACAACCAGCGCCTCAAGTTCCCCCATTTTGGTTGCAAGACTTCTGGCATTTGTGAAAAGACATTTTAAGTTCCCTTCCAGGTTTGCACTTTCCGTCAACGGTTTGGGATTGTATCTAATGCTATGGGATTTTGTCGCTAAAATACTTGTCTTCACATATTTTGGCGCGTCTAACGTTAATAAAAGGATTTTAGTGCCAAAATCCGTAAATTAATAGATTCTGGCACCAAAATCCGTAAAAAAAATGTATTTTTAGCGTCAGAAGCGACATAACTTCATTAGTGCCAAAATCTGTAAAGAAAAGTATTTTAGTGCCAAAATCCGTAAAAAAACAGATTCTTGCGCCAAAATCCATAAAAAAAACGTAGTTTTGCCGTCAGAAGGGAGGTAACTTTATTAGCGGCAAAATATGTTAAGAAAAGTATTTTAGCGTCAAAATCCATTAAAAAAACGGATTCTTGGGCCGAAATCCGTAAAAAAAACGGATTTTTGCATCAGAAGTGAGATAACTCTATTAGTGCCAAAATATGTTAAAGGATTTTAGCACCAAAATCCATAAAAAAAAACGTATTTTGGCACCAAAATCTGTAAAAAAAGTATTTTTAGCGAAAAAAATATGAATTGCGCAAAAATCGTTAGCGACCAAAGCATGATCATTTTATTACAAAAGGTACAAACAAGGACACATCAGACACTTGTATGCAAATTTGATAAGGTATAACCTTTATTAACTCCCACTATAGGTGGGACTTGGGTCTCCTGGGAGGGTTTTCATAGAAAAATCGCGGCAAAAAACGCTGCGAAAATGCACCAAAAAACACACCAAAGGACATAGACTCCTGTAGTAAATTTTCTGCCCGGCTCTGGCGTTTTTTAGAACATGTTGCAAAAGACGTTTGGGAGATGTTTTCAGTAGTTTTTCCAGCGTTTTTAGAAAACGAAAAACACTGAAAAAACTGACGTTTTTCTGTGCAGTGTAGACATAGCCTGGCATGTTCATTAGACTGCATGGGATTATACATTACCCGTTCAGTAGACAACATGGGATGACGGCATACAATTAAACATCTCTCCTTCGGTAGATGGCATGGGATTATACATTACACCTTTAGTAGACAGCATGTGATTATTTATTACACAGTTAGTAGATGGCATGAGATTACATGAGATATTGTGGGTACCTATATCTTCAATGCTGGTTTGCAATACATGGGTCTCCTTATCCACTGGTCTATTGCACCTCCCCCACTCCACTTCTCTACCCGCCGATATAGTCAGCCCACTCTCTAACCCAGCGGTGGCGAACCTATGGCACGCGTGCCGGAAGTGGCACGCAGGGCCATCTCTCCTGGCACGCGTACCAGGCCGGCCACTCGCTGGGCTCCTGACTCTGACCCGGACGCCGCGCTGATAGAGCGCGGCGTCCGGGTCACAGTGTCGGACCTGGGGCCTCCGGCGGCCCCAGATCTAGCACAGTGTGAGTCGGGACCCACCGCAGACCCTCAGCCCTGAGGGTGCGCGGCGGCCCCATGCGCTCAGCTGGGCAGCGACGCGATGTAATTACATCATCGCGCTGCGATGTAATTACATCATCGCGCCACTGCCTGTCCTCGGGCGCACAGCCCGTCATAGGCTGTGCGCCGAGGAGCGACAAGGAGCGTCCCGCGCTGGGATAGAAGAGGACAGAAGAGGAGCGCGCTGGGACAGAATTCAGGTAAGTATTTTATTTAATGTTATTATTTTTATTTGTACAGGCTGCGGGGGCTGCTGGCAGTATACAGGCTGCGGGGGCTGCTGGCAGTATACAGGCTGCTGGGACTTCTGGCAGTATACAGGCTGCGGGGGCTGCTGGCAGTATATAGGCTGTGGGGCAGAGTGCTGGCAGTATACAGGCTGTGGGGGCAGAGTGCTGGCTATATACAGGCTGCGGGGGCAGAGTGCTGGCAGTATACAGGCATGATGGGCAGAGTGCTGGCAGTATACAGGCATCGGGAGCAGAGTGCTGGCAGTATACAGGCATGGTGGTCTGCTGGCAGTATACAGGCATGGTGGGCTGTTGGCATTATACAGGCATGGTGGGCTGCTGCCAGTATACAGGCATGGTGGGCTGCTGGCAGTATACAGGCATGGTGGGCAGAGTGCTGGCAGTATACAGGCATGGTGGGCAGAGTGCTGGCTATATACGGGCATGGTGGGCAGAGTGCTGGCTTTATACTGGCATGGTGGGCAGAGTGCTGGCTATATACGGGCATGGTGGGAAGAGTGCTGGCTATATACAGGCATGGTGGGCATAGTGCTGGCTATATACAGGCATGGTGGGCAGAGTGCTGGCTATATACAGGCATGGGGGGCAGAGAGCTATCTGTATACTGGCTGGAGGGGAGAGCTATGTGTCTGTATACTGGCTGGTGGGGAGAGCTATCTGTCTGTATACTGGCTGGTGGGGAGAGCTATCTGTCTGTATACTGGCTGGTGGGGAGAGCTATCTGTCTGTTTACTGGCTGGTGGGGAACTATCTGTCTGTATACTGCCTGTGGGGAGCTATCTGTCTGTATACTGCCTGTGGGGAGCTATCTGTCTGTATACTGGCTGGTGGGAGAGCTATCTGTATAATGACTGGTGGGAGAGCTATCTGTCTGAATACTGGCTGGGTGGAGAGCTAACTGTATACTGGCTGGGGGGGAGAGCTATCTGTATACTGGCTGTGGGGAGCTATCTGTCTGTATACTGCCTGTGGGGAGCTATCTGTCTGTATACTGGCTGGTGGGGAGAGCTATCTGTCTGTATACTGGCTGGGGGGAGAGCTATCTGTATGTATACTGGCTGGTGGGAGGCTATCTGTAACTGGCTGGTGGGAGAGCTAATCAGTATACTGGTTGGTGGGGAGAGCTTTCTGAAAAACGGCTGGTGGGGAGAGCTATCAGTATACTGGCTGGTGGGGAGAGCTATCTGTGTACTGGCTGGTGGGGAGAGCTATCTGTATACTGCCTGTGGGGAGAGCAATCTGTATACTGGCTGGTTGGGAGAGCTATCTGTATACAGTACTGGCTGGTGGGGAGCTATCTGTCTGTATACTGGCTGGTGGGGAGCTATCTGTCTGTATACTGGCTGGTGGGAGAGCTATCTGTCTGTATACTGGCTGGTGGGGAGCTATCTGTCTGTATACTGCCTGTGGGGAGCTATCTGTCTGTATACTGCCTGTGGGGAGCTATCTGGCTGTATACTGCCTGTTTGGAGCTGTATACTGCCTGTGGGGACCTATACACCTAGCTAACTTAGGTGACTTATATACCTATAAGTAAGGAGTTGCTGGAAAAGTGAGGATTCTAAGATATTTGTGTCTAAATCTGCAGGGATGAGAGTTGGTTGGGAGATGTCAGCATGAAGGTGTGAACCAGATGGAGAAGAAAAGGAAATACGAACGACTTATCGGAGAAACGTCACCTGTGAGTCATTAAATGTGTCTGAAATGTAATCTCTTATATGTGTGCAAAGTGTAATGGTTTATATTCAGTAATGGTGTGGCGGTGGTATTCAGTCAGTATGTGGTGGTGATACGTGGCGGTATTATTCAGTCACTATGTGGTGGTGATATGTGGTCGTGGTGTTGTGGTATTAATCAGTCAACTGTCAGCTGAGCACTTGTGTACACTGCTATCTGCCACAATAAAGGTCACTGTATAGTGGGAAAAGTGGCAGAGGGATGGCTAAGCGGCCCCTCACATCCCCCGTATTAAAATTTTTGTGCAGCCCCGCGGCCCGATGTCACCTCCCTGCTTCGCGCCGACGTCGGTGGCACTTTGCGGTAACTTAGGTATTTTTCGGTCGCAGTTTCGGCACTCGGTCTCAAAAAGGTTCGCCATCACTGCTCTAACCTATCTACCCCTTCATTTTCTAGATTGTCCTCCCTCCTCATCCCTAGTTTAAATACTCCCGCACCCCTTCTAGAATTCTTTCCCCCATCACAGCAGACCCCCTTCCATTCAGGTGCAATTTATCTGTAGAAAACAGCTTGTACCCCAATGAAAAATCAGACCAGTGCTCTAAGAACCCAAACCCTTCTGTCCTACACCAAGACTTCAGCTATGCATTTAACTAACAAGAAAAAGATGTAGTCAGCTCACCTATTATGCAGGTTGGTACCACTCAAATAGCGCACGTCCACTGCTCCAGCTGCATAGTCCATAGGAATGATCCATAAACGTGAAAAGGACAGCGCACACAGAGTGATCCAGAAATGATATAAAATCAATATTTTTTAGCATCAAGGCTAAAAAACCAATGGAGGCATAAATAAAAAAGCAAATGAAAAAAGCACCTTGGGGCAAATCTAACGCGTTTCGGGCAATTCCCGCCCTTAGTCGTGCAAAGGGGAAAGTTTACAAGTGTACCATTATATACACAAACATACTGCCAAATAGTTAAAAAACAATTAAAAAAAATTGTAAATAAACTGATCCAGTGCTCCCGGCGTATAACACGAAACATAGCGTGTAAAAGCGGGAAATGACAAAGTATCACGTGAAACCGAAGTGATGACGCAGAAAGGTAAATGTTTGAGCATGCGCAAAGAGAATAGAACTACTAAAGCTAGTAAGGGCAGGAAGATCTCGGAACACACATATAGGAGACAAACGTGCCTGAATAAATGTGTATGGAATAAAAAGCGGCACACCCGGGAACACTAGATAAGGATGACACAACAATAACAAATCTAAGAACAGTATATAATTACAAAAGAAGCACTTAGAAGCATGGAAGATACAAACATACAACAGACACAAACATCAACCCAAAAACAGACACAAACAAAAACCACCCACAACTAGTGTTGAGCTATTATTATCGACAAAGTTGAAATCGGCACAGTTTTTATGGTGATCGGATTTTTTAGATCATGCGATAATTTAGGTTAAAATCTGTGCATCATCTATTAAGATCGCGCCTTTTTCGCCGCTTCCTGTAATTTTGGCGGCCAGCAAATCAGATTACAGAATAGAGCAGGGTGAGATGTGTGTGCGACTCATGACTGGGATGTTTTATGGTTGCGATTTGGGTGGAAAAATCACATACCTTTGTTTTACATAGAACACAGTTTCCTGTTCCACCTCAGTGTCTCTCAGCGTCTCAGAGCAGAAGGACGTGCTCCTGCTTGTGGTCCAAACAGCTCAGCGAAATTATTATATTTCTTCACAGAGAAACTGTGAAGGTAAGAGTTTTTAAAAATACTGCACTTTTTTTAATGTGAAATCCCAATTTT
>JAODAL010068468.1:0-16790 GCA_025379985.1 Phyllomedusa bahiana
CTACACCAGTACTTCCCTCTCTATAGGGTCTGGACCTAGTGCCCATCAGCAAGCCCTTTTTTTTCCCAGTCTCCACGGAAAGGTTTTTCAGGGGTCAACCACCTGCTGGCCTCAAGCCTCTGGGTAAGACCTCTCCTCAGCTTTTTTCCCGCCCACTCCAGGAAGCGAACACACCCCTTACCCCTGAAGCCCTGGGCCTTTTATAGCAAACCCGAGACCTATCCAAACCCGGGCTTGGGACCGGGGGGGAAAACGCCCACCTACACATTGTCCACTCCCAACAAAAGCCGACCCGGGAACGGCTGAAAAGCCAAACTAACTATACCATTCCCAAACCACTTAGTGTCCCTTTACAAAAAAGGGCTTGCTTTTTCCCCACCGGGGCAAGGTACCTTGGTGGCAATTTGCATACCCCAAAATTTGGTATACCCCCCTATGGCAGAAACAGGCAACACCTGTAGTTGCCTGCCCAACATTTAAGTCCCATACAGCAAAAATTTTTGGGTTAGGGTGTTTTTCACACGGGCTTTTTGGGTGTTTTTTTAGCCTTTTTTGACACGTTTTTGATTGTTTTTTTGTGCAGAAATGCAAAATTTAATTGCAGTGCCTTTCTGCACAAAAAGGAAAAAAAGCCCCAAAAAACACCCGTCTGAAAGCACCCTTAAGCTTGTTCCAGGGTTTAAAAATGGGCCTATTTTGGTCCTAATTACGCGCCGAATGCCCCAAATTTACGGCTAAAAAGGGCCCATTCAAAGGGTAATTCACAGTTCTCATAGAAACAAAGGATTACGTCTCCTCCCCACCCCCGGGCGAAGCCCCCGGGGGGGGAAAGAAATTTGACATTCATTTTTCAGCGGCGTTACGCGCCGCTAGCATAAAAGTCATGGCCGGCGAGGGTGCCGGCCCCCGCTCACTCCCCCGCTCCCCCCCGCCCCCGTCCACACGGCGTAATTGCGGAAAAATTTACACCCCGCAGAAGCCGGTAAAAAGGTCTTAGATGTATTTTTTTAAAATGTGTGGCGGAAGGGAAACCAAAGTTTGAAAATTTGCTCAGTCTTCAGAGAAAGGTCAATAACAGCCCAATACAAATTAAACATGACAGAAATCTGGATGTGGAAAAAGTATGAACCTTTAGATGTAATTTTTCAGTGTTACATTGCTAAATTAAGGTTTGCTGCAAAATTTTACTGCAAGGCTTTTTAAAGTGTACTTTTTTTAGAAAAAAAACCTCTCTAGACCTATACCCGATCAGATCTAATATGATTGGCAAAAATTTTTTAGACTTTTCAAACCTGGGTAAATTCTCTCCTAAATTTATACATGGTTGCTTCAAGTTAAAATTTAACTCCCATAAAATGTCTTTCTTTTAAAATCGTATTTTAAAACCCCAAAATTAAACCAAAACTTCTGATCTGTGGGACTTGTACAAAAGGAAGCCAACCCAAATTTAAAAATAAAAATTTTAAATTTTTGAAAAAACTATTTTTCCTTTATTATTAAAAGTGAAAATTCCCGCTAAAAATTCTCTTTTTTACAAAAAAAGAGTTGGGTTGTCAGCAAAAAAGAAAATTTGTTTTTAAGGGAAGGATAAAATTGAGGGAAAACAGGGTAATGGGCTATTAATTTGGGGAAAAAAAATGGGGAAAAACCCCTTGGAAAATGCATTTTTTTAAAAACCAAATATCAGAAAAAACACCAAAAAGGAAAATTAGTCTACTTTTAAAAAAGGGAAAAAAGGCCTTTAGCGTGTTACAAAGCTGTTGGTTTTTGGCTTTTGAAAAGACAACAGGGGACCCAAGAAAAATTTTGTCATTTGAAACAATGAAAAAAAAATATTAAAAATTGGAAGGGGGGCTTTAAATTTTGGAAACCAGCCTAAAAATTAAAACTTTGAGACTTTTATCTCTACAATTGGGGAAGGGGGGGGTTTACCCGGGATTAACCCTCAACCTCAGCCCTTTTTTTTTGGTTTTTCGTTTTAAATTTCAGGGGGTTGACGGCTTCAATTGGCTGCATTTGAAAGCCAGGTCGTAGAATAGAAAAACCATTTGGGGAAGCCTACCCGGAAAATCAAACAGGTCTGTAGCTATAGTGACCTAAGGAGCTGATGCCCCCAAAAAAAAGGAGAAATCTCAAAATTAGGTAGGACCTTTAAAAGGGACATTTAAATTGCAAATTGATTGTTTTTGCAAAAACTTTAACAAAAAAAAGCAATCCTTGTATGAGACAATCCCTTTAAAAATATCAATCTATTGTAAAGCCTATGTCCCCCGGAAAAGGGATGGAACCTCTGTGTCCCCCCAAAGGTTTTGCATAGAACTACACCAAGGAGTTTGGGAAATTTAAAAAGGGCCCCCGGCTTAACCTCTTTTTCAAGGGGTCCGATTTTTCTGAAATTTAATTTCCTTGGTCACTACCCACTTTGTGACTGTAGTGATGGCTGTCTTTCAGGCGTGGTATGGAGGATAAGTTAAGATGTGATTGGTCTCAAGCAGAGTTTGCTGTACGAAGAAGAGCATAATGGTCAATGCCGGAATGGTAGGTGAGGAAGAAGCCAAAGTCATTAATGTAAAAATTGTATGCAGAGTCAGCTCAAAACTCCACTAAGTGCACCAAAAATATGGGGAGGTTGGGAGATGCTCTTTAGAAGGATTTAGGCGATAGGTAGTCCTAGGAAAGCTGGTTGGGCCATGCTGACATTTTCTGGAGTAGGAGATGGATGGTTCCAAGGGTGGACTGTTGATGATGTTTATTGACTAGGGATATGTTGACAGTGAAGAGGTAAATAAGCACAGTTGACAGGATGGACATTAGCCTCTATCCAAAAATGTGTCTGATACTACCTTATATGTAGAAGATTCATCACTAAAAATATCCATGCTCTGTGTTTTAAGATATTGTACAAACCCTAAAATATGTAAGTGTTTTGTCTTTTTGTTATCTGTATGTAAAAATTTCTGAAGATAAATAGTGCACCTCATTCAAGGAGTAGCGTAGAGGGTGCGATGGTGTCTTTATTTGTTTTATTGTCTAACTTTTTACAGCGTGAGTGACGGTTGGGTTGTGTGGATGGGGGAAGGGTGATGCTGTACTACGTCTTGTAGCTATTGTATTTAATGAGTCGTGAAATGGGGGCTCTGGGTTCTTCAAGCCACCTCATTTCCCTGTGCACTGGATGGAAACTAACATACATCTGGACTTCTCAGATCTTTGTATTGGAATCCGTGGGATTCCTTGTAGTTGTCATTTCAGTGATTTTGACTCAGCGTGTTTGTGGTGGGTTGTGGGTTTTTCTGGGTGGTTTGAGTGCTGGTTATGGTAGCCATGTCTAGAATGTGGTATCGTAGTTAAATTGTAATATCATCCTTGTTAAATGGTGTATGAATATTGATTTTGGCGGTTTCGTAGAGGTGTTGCGTTTCTTTAAATAAGAAATAAGAGATAAAAACAGCACGAAAGTGGCAGGAGAACCAAACGCGAAACAAGACGGAACGATAGTTCAAGGATACATATCGCTACAAGCCCGAACAACGAAAAGTCTAGATGCGAGAAGCTAGACGAGGAGCTCAAAGAGAGTAAAGCGGAAGGGGGTAAAAGAAGACTGAGAAAAGAACGAGGGAACACGAAGAAGAAAGAGAAAACTGTACACATTTCGAGGAAGTTATAGATAGTCAGAGAAGACTAGACACGTAAGATAGAACAGACAAACGAGAGTCAAAGAGTGAAACCTAGGAGAAGAGCTAGACAAACGGGAGGAAACTAAGGCTACGAACTCAAAGAAAAACGTAGTGCAGTAAAAAAGAAGAGAGAGCGCAAAGAAGAGCAAAAAAAGAGAAAAGAAAGATCGAGGAGGATCGGCGCAGAGAGGCAACAAGTGCAGAGGGTAAAGAAGAAGGTAGGTGAAGGAACGTAGTGGAACCAAGCTTAATAAAAAGTAAGCGAATGAAACACTGGATGAGAACGATAGATAGAATTAAAACGAGATGTGGAAAAGCAGTTAGACTGGCAGGAGAAGACTGAAGAAAAGTACCGCAAAAGGGAATATCACACACAAACAAAGAGCACAAAACGAAAGGCGTAATAAGTAGAAGAGAAGGGTAGATCTTAAGGAATAGATGTCAAAGAGTAGAACGGTTAGGAGACAGGAGGAAGAAAAGAAAGAGGATACAACAGAAGGAGGAAGAGACAACAGAAAAGGAGGAGAGGAGGTAACGACGAGACAGAGCGAGAAAAAGAAACAAACATATAAAATAACGAGAAGCAATACACGTCAGAAAGGGAGAAAAAAAAGTCGCAGACACGAGCCAGTGTAAGCAGGAGAGAACACAACGGGACAAAATAAAGAAAAAAGAGCAGACGAAAGCAACGTTACCAGCGAGGGGAAGGACAAGAGGAATAGAGTAGAACCGAAGCAGAGGTGAGAGAGGAGATTATGGAAGCAGGCAAACGCACTAGTCAATAGAGGGAGAGAGCACAAGAGTAGACGCAAGGGCACCGACAGTTTAGCGAAGGTAGGAGAGCGAGTGAGAGACGCAGACAGTTAGGAAAGATAAAAGGGAGGGAGGAGTTGCGGACCAAGTAGGTAAACAGGGAGGCTAGGACAACAGAGAACATCGAGATATAGGATAAGGAGAGAGCGGAAATGAAACACACCAAGATACGGGCGAGTCACAAACCGAAGACTGAGTATAAGGTTAGAAGAAAGAACAGAGTAAAGAGCGACAGCAGAGATAAAAAGTAGAACACATAGGATTTAAGCAAAGGATAGGGTGGAACAAAGCAGACAGAAAAAAGGAAAGCAATGGAAGGAGAAAGAATGCAACAGACAACAGAGCAACACGAAACGGATAGCAACGGGCCGGCTAAAGAGACGGCGTATTTAATCGAGAGTACTACAATCGAAAGCGCACCGAGAGACAAAGAACAAGAGTAGAGAACTAGACGTAGAGAAAACGGGAGAAAGGACGTAGAAAAGCAATAAGAAGCTGAAATACACAAAAGTGACCGAGTCATATTAGAGCATAACGAGATGTGGTTTAAAGGAGATACTGCAAAAGAGAAGCAGGCCGAAACTGTTAGTAAAAGAAACAAGTTAAGAGTTTAACGAACATGACAGAAGAGATACAAGTACGAGAAGAAACGAGCGGAGTGGCGGTTAGTTTCCAAGGATAGAAAATATCACAAGAACAGAGAGCAATAACGTAATAAGAGGACGTAGAATAACGAGAACAAAAGAGGGAAAATGGTAGAGAAATGACGAAGCAGAAGAACGAAGCAATTATACAGAAATGACGAAAAGGCAAATAGTAGAGATGAAAAATTGAAGAGACCGAAGTCAATAGAAATAGAATACGGAATCAAGACGGTTTAAGTTAGGACAAAGAACAGAGAAAACACCAACACAGAGTAACAAGCCGTCAGAGATCAAGGATATAGGAACTTCGAAGTAAAACGAGGGACGAGAATATTGTAGCAAACAAGAAAGTAGAAGAGAGAGTACAGAGGCAAAAGAGAAGCTAAGTAAGCAAGAGGAGAACATAGATGGACCTTATATGTGGTAAAGAGAAAACAGCATTAAACGAAAGGAGGACCGAGATCAAGTGGGAGCAGAAAGTGAAGGATTAAGATAGAACACGGATCGGAATAGATAACGATAAGAAGAGAAAAAGAGACAAAAGGTGGACGGGGACACGAGTGTTAAGGAAGAAGAGAAAGATGAAGGAAACGAAACTATAAAAATAGAAAAAAGGGGCGAGAGAAAAATGTAGAAACAAGTATACTGAACGAAACAAATAGTAAAAAGGAGCAGTACGAAGAACGGAAATAGAAAAAATATAAGGAAAAGGGAGACAATAAACGTAGAGTTGAAGCAGAACAAAGAAGAAGTGGAAGAAGCAAAGGGCTTCGCGAAGAACGAGAGCACGGCACCCACATAGGCACAAAGATACCGTGCAGTCCAGAGGTAAGATAGTAATAAAGGAGAGTAGAGAAGAACGACCCTGTAAGGAAAGAAAAGAAAAAATAATGTAGATAAAGAAAGTATCACCAAGCCGTAACTCAGTAAGTACATAAAAAAAGGAGAAAAAAGCAAATTCAGAGACTATTAGAACAGCAAAGGAAGAAAAGAGAAACCCAGAAGCAAGACGAAGCGAAGGTAAATAGTAGAGAAGAGCACAGCACGCGAGGAATGCGTAGGGAAAGAAAGGAACGAATGAGACGAGTCAACAGTATACACGAGTAAGGAATCGTGAGAGACGCAGAGAAGAGTACTGAAGAAAGCAGCCGGTAGCCAGCCTCGAGTAGGGAGGTCGGAAGCAGGACAAGAAGATATAGGAAGAGAGAAAGACAATAGAGGAGAACGGTCAAGAAGAGTAGGTTAAAGAGAAAAGCTGAAGAAAGTCGAAAAGGATACACAGACCTGAAAGTAGGTTTTAAGAACGATAAAGACAGAGAAAAGGGAAACTACCAAGAGAGTAAAACTAGAAAAAGTACGTAAAAGAAAAGAGTCATAAGGAGCAGAGGTGAAAGAGATAATAGTATTAAATGAGCAGATTGTAACCGCGGTACGAAAGTAGAGTAAATAAAACCTTCTCGACTAAAATGGAGAGTAGAGAAAAGAACGGAAGAACAGAAATAGTCACACATAAGCGAGACATTAACGAAGTAAGGAAAGGTAAAAAGGAGAGCGAAAATAAGAGGTGACGAGAATGAAGAAACATAGATGATAGAGAAAATAGAAGACCAAGTAAACAAGTGGCAAAAAAGGAATAGAACGAAGACAAGCGACTACAAAAAGAAACGGGGTAGAAAGGTGATTAGCAGACGCGGGACATGGAGACACAAAGGCCAGGAACATTCGGAACGACGAAGAGACAAAACCAAGTACGACTCTGCGACAAAATCCGGTATACACGACGTACGGCGAGCAGCCCTCGAACGGCCTCCGCTAATCTCACCTCTCATCCCCTCCCACTCTCAACCCTCCTTCCTCTCTACTCTCCGCCCGGTCTTCCCCTCCTCCCTCACCCCTACCCTAATCTCCCTCTATCATTCGACACAAACCTTCATGCCCCCTACTAGCTTTCCTTCCTCATCCCCCCCCAATCCCCCCTCCCTCTCCCTCTACCCCCTCCTATCCCCCCCTTCCATCCTATCCTCCTCTCATCCCTCCCTCTCCTCCTTCTCCCCCTCCCCCTCCAACCCACCCCCTCTCCCACTCCAATTTATCCCCCCACACCCTTTTCCTACTCACTTCCCTTCACCGTCCCCCCATAACCCCTCTCTCTCTCTCCCTCCCCCCCCCTTCCTCCCTCCTCTCTCTATCCCCCACTCCTTCACCCTTTACTCCCTACCTACTCTCCTCCCCTCCCCTCCCCCCCACTAACTTACTCCTACCCCTCCCTCCTCTATCTCCTATCCACCCTACCCCTTCACTAACCCTCCCCCTCCCCTCCCCTACATCTCACCCTCTCATTCTATCCACTTTTGTTTGATTATTACTTTTTGTGAACACTGGGAAAAACAAAGTTTTTGTATAAAGACATGGTCTTCAGTAATATCTACTGGGTCTAATGTGGTCACTAAGCAGTTTGCGCAATGGTCACCAGGAAGGCTGGCATTCTCATTCATATTGGCATGCTACCAAGGATAGCTGGGACATGGTAGCTCTATGGGGGCAGCAACGATGAGGGCCCTACTTTACGCCGAGATCAAGTGATATTTGTGGACTAAGGAAAGGGAGGATGGTTAAATAATTGAGTTCTTTGGAAGACCAAAGAAAGGAGGAAATGGACAAAGGAGTAATTACAGCAAATATAAGCCATGCCTGATGGAGGAAGATCGGTATAAGTTTTGCTTATAGGGCAGAGTACTGCAATCAATTAGTTGCACCACTTCCAGTTATGTGATCTCACCATGTTAGGGCGGTGTAGCGCTACATGCTGGAGTAGGGCAGAGTAAGCACTAATGGTATCTTGGACCATGTTTGAAAATCTGTTAGGTCTAAATAACTCACTTTAGTTGCCATAGCACCCAATCCAGTGCGCCCTCTCATTTCATATAGTGCTCTGCAAAAATTGAAAAGGCTGCTCTAATTGGTTGCTTATGGGCAACAAAGTGAGTTTTAGACCTAGACAGTTTTCATAATGTGGCATTTGTGTCTGGCATGGATTATGGAAGGAAATGAGGGGACCTGTATAAGCACTCTGTTTAAGACACCTTGAAGCAACCCAATGCGGTTAAAACATGTTAGGGCCAAGTATATGGTAGTTCAAATTGTATAGTTACTGTATTTGTATTCCGATACAGAGAGTTAAGTGACAACAGGGACTATGAGAGAGCTGAATTCAGAATCGCTGTTTCATTAAAAACATAAAAGCATAGCAGATTTATGCATCATAACATTGCAACTTTCCCAATAGCCCCCCGTCATTGCAGTCAGTTTCTTCAACAATTATATCTTATCCTTGACATGAAACAGCAACATCTTGAACATTCCTGAATGGATTCTTCTCACAATTAACCTTGAGCTTCAAAAGGGGAGTTTGACCATGAACCAAGGAATACTGGGAGTCTTTGCCAAAGAGACAAGTCATGCTTTTCAGGCTGTGTGAACACCTTAGGAAACACATAACTAATAAAATGTCTGAACCATTGATACATGCAAGAGAGATGATATTTCTACTGCTATCTAATTCCTATCAAAAACATTATGTGTTATGCTGGGGCAAGACCATGACTTGAATATTTTATTCAGACTTTGTGCATCAAGTATACATGGTTTATTTTGGGGATACAGCTTGGTGACAAGGAGTAAGTATTGGGCTCCCATATGGTTTGCAATTACACATGCAGGAGCACACTACAACAGTTGAACATATGTTGAAAGAAGGACTGAAAACCTCCAGATTATTGTTACTTCTGTGTTGTAAAGATTAAAATAGCTGTAATTGATACAAGAAACTCGTGGGATTATCCTAATTTGTGTCAGTCAAGATGGAATATTCACATGGCAATGATGTTCCCAGAAAATGAAAAAATAAGTTAAGCTGACCGATAGTGTAAATTCCTGGACACTTCAGAGGCAAATCTCGAATGTCTAAATCAAGGGTTCCCAAACTCCAGTCTCACGCCCCACCAAAGGCATGATTTTCTTGCTTTCCTTAACAGTGCCACTAAGTGAGTTCATTATGCTGCACAGGGACTTAATTTTTGTCAATGCATTTTTGGGATAACTGAAAACATGACCTGTGGTGGGGCATGAGGATGGAGGTTGGGACCCCCCCTGGTCTTAATGATGCGACAGGAGGAAAAAGCCTGTCGGGTAACAGGCATATGCAAAGAAGCAGAATATCCATGGATTTGTAGAGTCTTCCAGCACCAAAAAATATCCTAAAAAACATAACCCTTTATTCCATATTTTAAAATAAAAAGTAAGGTAAACCAGTACTTTGTACCTTTAATATGACTATAGGATATGTTTTTAGGATATCTTTTTGGTGTCGAGATTCTACAAATCCTTGGATTTCTGCTTCTAATGATGTTCCCACTTACAGTGTTACCAGACTACCAAACAGCCACTGTCAGGCTGAAGAGTGGCAGAGATTGGTAGCAGTGTATCGGCAGCAGGTAGTAGACAGTGGAAATGAAATGTAATGGGAATATCTTAGTTACTTAAACATGAGCACAAAGACACTACAATGACATGACTCTTGACTTAAATATGATCCAAGTATCTGTATTTTTAGTGGCAGAATTAATCAATGAAATCTTATAAGGAGAGCTAAAATTACAGCCTTTAGAACAAGAGAAGAAGAGGCCATCTACAATATTTCTAACGAGATAGGAAATTGTATATGAAATGATTATCCAGGAATTGTACTTCAAATGGGACTAAAAGAATATCAAACCAGAAGGTCTGGTGGCTTTTTCTAGGCAGCTCCATAAAAGTGTGAAATGTGTTCTATTGCACAATGGTAACGTCATGTGTCTATTCTTGTGTTGGATCAAATTGTTCTGAACAAGTTAATTTCTAGTAGAACTTCTCGATATTTTTAGAACTTGAACCGAACCTAACATTTTATTGTTCGTTCCAGTAATGTTCTAATTCTAGTTTGACACGCCATTTTCAGTTTCTTTTTCAGCAGCTTTCTGCAATTTTGGTGGCCATCCAATCACCTTTCTGCACTTTTGGTGGACATCCAATCAGTGCAGAACACAGAGAAGTGTCAAAACGTCATCACTGAGGTGTAGGGCTTTTCATTGGCTGCTAAAATACATGAACATGTTATGTATATTTCACTGTATTGCCTTGTGAACACCATTTTCAGCTTGCTCTCGGTATAGTACAGACTGCTCTTAGTCATTAGATAGCATTTTCCTCCATAGACAGCAATAGTTAGGGAGTTTGGATATTGCTGGCTGCCATCTTTCCCACACCCCAGAAGCTGTTTATTTGGGGACATTTGCAGGCTCACATAATGCCTAACTCAAATATACATGGATATATATTATATAGTGTGCTTGGTTTTGCTAAATTATAGTGCCCAAAAGTTCAGTTTTTGCAGTTTTGGGGGTTCAGTAATTGTATAACACACCATCTCCAAATCTTCTATGTGTCAAAGGGACTTTTGGGCCCCCTCAGGATGCAGGGCCCCATAGCAGCTGCTACCGTTGCACCTTCTATAGCTACCTTCCTGCTTGCAAGCTATCCTCATCTTTTCAGTTAGAAAATGAAAGGAATGAAGTATTTTAACCTCTGAATTTTTTTCTGTCACTCTTAGAGCCCAATTTTCTTCACTAAGTTGTTCCATGTATCCAGTTCACTGTTATAGTTTGGTAATTACAGCTTTTTTTTAAACTGTATAGGTATAAAATTAACTAGAACATCTTCTCCCATGGACTTTAATGGGGTTCAAGTTTGAGTTCTAATTCGAATAGAACCTCGATCCGAACACATTAAAGTTCAAGATTCTGATCGAACTACAACTTTTTACTGCTCGCTCATCTCTAGTCTCTTCCCATTGCTAACTCAATGAGACTTACAGTATAGAAGAATATGAAAATGTAAAAATTTTATTATAGAAAAATGTGTTATCATGAACATCAGTGGTAGATTTGTGTTGTGATCTGAAAAGGGGTGGACTTCTTGCTTGGACAGAAATCTGAATCCATAAAATATCCATGCTCATGTGCCTTTGGGATTAGCAGAGCAAAGCACGATCATTGGACAAACTTGTTATGGCCTACAAGGGAGGAAATGATTGTTAGCACTACAAATATTATCAACAAGTTGCTGTTGGACAAGAACCAAATCGTTTTCCTTTCGTTTCATAGGATTGATGAAGTAATTTTTTAGGGGTTTGAACAAAAAGGGTAATTGCTTTAAGTACATTTTAGGTAATTCCCTGGACTGAACATGGAAAAACTAAAAGTTGGAATCTCTGATGGACTCATATCCGTAAAATCATAAACGAGTCCAATCTTTCCAAATGCACAACACAGCCGCGTCCGCCTGGAGGAATTTTGTCTCTGTTGTGAAGAACTACTTGGGTAATCACAGCGCAGACAATTACATAGGGAAAAATAGAGGGAATAGTGGGAAAAAAAATAGCTCCCCTCCCTTTTGGGAGTTAAGTGAGCATAAAGATGCCGACTCCCCAGAGTTAACCCCGATTTCCAGATAACCTTGGCATTCGAGAGAAACAAGGAAAGAGTTTCCACGGGAATAAAGGTGTGGAGGAGAGAAACAATTTTAATGGGACATTCACTTTTGGCAGACCAACTTTATTGTGTGATGACATCATTTAAAAAGGGAAAATTTCATAAAAAGCATTTTTTTAAAGCATTGAATTAACAATTATAATTTGATTTTAATTAATCAAATAGACTTAACGCTTTTCTGTCATGTTAGTTTTTTTGATTTCTTTTTTGAAAAATTTTAACTTTTTTTTTATATTTTAACTAAAAATTTTTAAAAAATTTTGCAATTTTTGAAAGTTTTTCAACATTGTTGGTTCATTAATTAATAATTAAATTTCTAGAAATTAAAATCAATCTGGCAAAAAATAAAATATGTCTTAATCAGCCATAAAATTAAAATAAAACCCCCTCCGATGCATTGGACCAAAAACAGTTTTCCGTTCATTTTGTGCAGTCCCCCCCTCACCTCTTAGCCCAAAAATCTGTGCTTTCCTGTTTTTTCCCCCTTTCTTTAGTAGCAGGTTATATACGAATGCCCTTCCCCCATTTACGCAACTCCTAGAAGTCAATGGGGCGATTTATCAATATGGTAAGATCAGACAGAAAAATCTTAGCTTGACAGTGTTGATAAATCCCTGGTTTGGGTCCTTTTAAACTTCTTTTAATTGGCAGACAAGGTGAAAAAAGTCAAAAAACTGTCTAAAGCCATAATTAAAACCCGGTGTAAAAGATGTATGTGAATTTTCCCCGAAATTGCACCAAATTCTGCAATCACAAATAAATGTGCAAACCAATGTTTGGCGCCAGATGTGAGGGGAGTGGGAGCTCCTGGGAGGTTGATTCATGTGCTTCAGTAATCCCGTAATTTGTAGGAAGTGGGGGACACACATAAATGGCCCACTCAGTTTTCTTCTAATCAAACCCAAATAAGACGGGGGGTAATGGCCCTAAATTGACCCAAAATTCCCTGTAAACCGGAAAGAAAAAAAAGGATAAAAACGTATATTTAAAATTTTATATGATCTTTAAATTTGGAAAACCCCTTTTGGGTAACAGAACCCTTTCCAAAATTTCCCAAACCCCTTATAGAAAATAAAGCACATGGCACTGCCCCAAAAGTTGTCTTTTTTGTAAAAACCCATTAGTGGCCCTACAAACCCAAAGAAGGCCCCAAAAACCAAACAACTTTTACAGGGAAAGTTTTTGTTTCCTTTTAAAGCTTTCCAGAGGTATTGAGAAGGGGCTGGAAGGGTTGGGGCAATGAACCCTAGGGCTGGGTACACCCCTGCCCAGTGATGTGTTTTTCCCTTTATTGGGTTGTACCCAAATAATGGGAATTTCAATAAAGGGCATTTGGAAATGAGTGCCATAAAAGTTTTAAATTTTTTTCCCCCAAAAAGGGGTTGGAAATTAGGGGTTTTAAAACTTTTCCCAAATTGCGAAAACCCCCATCTATGGATGCCGTAACTGCGATCAAAGCTGGTCCCCAGGGGTGTTCAATTTTCAGTTGCAAAAAAATAGTGCCAGTAATTTCCCCTATATAAGAAATAGCCCCCTTCCTCCCAAAAAAGAAGAGAGGACTTAGGCCTTTTGTCTACACTCAGTGGACAAAAAAAAGACTGAAAACCAAAAACCTAAAAACGTTTATAAAAAGGATTTTTTTTTCCCTGCCTGTAAAAGCGCTGAAAAAAACCCTTTTTTTTTTGGCCCGTTTTTTTTAACCCCGTGTTTTTTGCTTGTCTTTATGTTGGTTTTTTAAATGTATCATAAAGCAAGCCATTGGATTTTAAAATCCCCATAAAAAAAGGCTATGTAAAGCCCCAATAGGGCTTTTTTATTTAATCTTGTAGGGCGTTTTTACCCGGGGTTTTGGCGTAAAGTTTTTTCACTTTTTCCCCCCTTTAAAAATTTTTTTTTTATGGATTTTGGTTTCTAAAATACAGAACCAAAAAACCGATTTTTTTTTTCGGCAAAAACGAGGGTAACTTTATTACGCCCAAAAACTGTAAAAAACCTAAAAAAATTCCCTTTTTTTTTGGATTTTGGCCGGGAAAAATCCATAAAAAAAAACAGATTTTTTGCAGCAAAAAACCCTGGGTAACTTTATTACTAAAAGGTACGCCCAAGACAAAATCGGAAAACTTTTATGCAGGGAACGATAAGGCAAAAACCTTGTTAACCCCACCCATAGGTAGGACTTTAATCTCCGGTGTGTTTTCCTTTTTAAAAAAACGGTTTTTCCAAAAAAAAATCTGTGCTTTCCCCTAGACTCCTGAGTAAAAATTTTTTGCCCTGCACGGGGGTTTTTTTTCCCAAAATGTTTCAAAAAACGACCAGTAAATAAAAAAGGGGCCCAAAAAAAAAAATTCAGTGGAGACTACAGAAAAGTTTTTAAACATTGAATCTATTGGGGCCAAAAACTTTTCAGTCGTTTTTTTCAATATTTTTAGAAAAAGGAAAATGCTGAAAAAAAGGGCTTTTTTTTTGCAGTGGAGCATAGATTTATAGTGGAAACCCCCTTTAGTTTTGTATGTAATATTTAAACCCAAAATTAAAGAAATATTTTTTTGGCCCTGATTAACAAAAATGGGAAAAATTTAAAAATTTCTGTTTTTCAGCTACCAAGGTTTTTTAAAAAATAATGCCCAAAGTCCCCCCGGGCTTTTTAAAAACAGGGAACTTTAACCCCCTTAACATTTTTTTGAAAAATTTACCACAGTCAGGTTTTTTGGTTCCCCCTAAGTGCATTGGGGATTCCCCAAAATTTTGGTTTTCATGGTTGTTCTGCATGATTTCGGGTGTCAAAGGGGAATAGGAATAATATAATTTATAAAAAAAATTTTAAATCAGTGAATAAAATTTTAATTTTACAAAAGTCAATTGAAACTATATTTTAGTTTCAGCAGCTTTCATGCACCGGCCTCCTTTAAAGGGGTTCCCGCTAAGAAAAAATGCCAAAAACTACCCTTTAATCAAGCAAAACAATTTTAATTTTGAAATGCCCAAATGAATTAAATCTTTAGGAAAATATATCTTTTTTTTTGAAAATTTTTTTCTGCTGCTTTTCAGTTGGTGAAAGAGTTCCTAGGGGTATCCCCCTTGGGGACCCCCAAGAAATTTTGGAAATTTTTTAAACCTCTTAAAAAACCCAAAAAAAATAAAGTGGGAAACAAAGAAATGTCCCAAAGTCCCCTGAATACTAATAGAAAAAAAAGGCAAAAGGGGTGGCCCGGGGAAGCCGGTTTAGCAAAAACTGCATAAAAAATAAAATGAGAATTTCATAAAGAGTTTATTGGTTGTTGAAAATAATGGGTGGTGGAAAAAATTTCCAAAAAATAGAAAACCCCAACAGAAATTTTTTATTAACAATAAATCTACTGAACTGGTTGTTTTAAAAACACACAATCCCTATTTGGGTAAATGAAAAGATTATGGACTATTTTTCACGTGGCCCCTTACTCCAATCCTTTGGGCGCCCGTGGCCCCCCAGAAAACAGCAAGTTGGTTTCTACGGGGCCCCAGGGGGACTTTGCGATCCCCCCTTCCCCGGCAAACCCGCCCCTTAAAATCTCCTTGCTTCCTGTGCTGTCTCTGCTGGCCGCGGCACCGGGCCCCCCTACCTATGGGTGCCCCGCACACCGGCCTTGTGTAATTTTAAAGGGGCGCTGGTTCCCCCGAAATTTAAACCCCGGCCCGCCTCTGACCCCTGTTTGAAAACATTTCTGCCCTAGCCTATGCAAAGGAAGTGTTCTTTGAAGTTTTTTTCCTGTCATTCCCAATTTTACCGTTCTGTTTACCTCTGTCCCTTGACCACAAACCTGTGCCGCCTGTCCTGACCTTCCTGCCTGTCCCCGACTAAGAGCTTGTGTCACGATTTTTTTAACCCCTGCCTTTCACCTCAACTGCCATCACAAGCAAGTCCCCGTCAGGGGTTTGCAAACCCCGATATTTTTCCGCCACAGCAAGCCCAAACCCCGCCCTTGCGGTGGGGTTTTGGTGAAAACCAAAACCTTTCTTAACCCCCGCTTCCGGGGGCGGGTTTTTACCATGCTTGCGGTGGGTCCAGTGGGCCACATCTCAGTCTTGTCGTTAACCCGGGTTTCCAAAAACCCTTACAACTATGTTTGCAACCCATTTACCAATTTCCAAAGACTCCTTTTATACCACACACAAAAGCTTTGGGAAAAACCCTTTCTATTGCATCTGGCATTTAAACATAAAAAGAAAAATGAATGGTAGGGAAAATGTAGAACGAAAGACACTAGGGGTGCCCCACAGCCTGCCCCCGGGTTTTTTTCCTTGGGCCCCGGGCCCCGAAAAACTATTTTATTTTTGGGAAAGGGATCTCCAAGGATTTCCCGTGAAGAAGACCCGGGAAATGTAATGTAATGGGCCCTTTTAGAGTTGGAGGTTTTTGAAATAGGGTTTAATTTATTCTTTGTTGAGGAAGATTTAGTAAAACCCTTTGCAAATTTGCTGAATGAAATCGATGTTCATTTTAGGGTTTTTGGGGTCCCCGTGGGTGGACTTACAAACGTGACTGACAAGTATAACTATATATAAATAGGGAAAGGGTGAATTTATTGAGTGAGGCTAGACCCCCTAATCCCAAAAAAGAAACAGAGATTCCCCTGAATAATTTTTAAAATCAAAAGCTTTTCCCAAGAGAACAAAATATCCCAAAACTGCCCAAGGGTTTTCCATAGCAATGTTGACTGATTTTTTTCTGGTGACAAGTTCCCTTTTAATGAATACATTTTGTTTGCCTGTAGCCACCACTAACTCAATAATAAAACACCCAAACCCGTAGTTTTCCCAGCCTTTTAATTTTTGGGGCATCTGAAAACAGACAGAATTAGATATTTTTAAACAAATTTTAAATGCATTGGATGTGGAACCTGACCCCCACATTATTTTGAAAAATTAAAACGCCGGGAAATGTTTAAACCCTTAAAAGTGTATGGTGGTTTTAAGATGGGTAATTTACTCCACATTTTTGCTATTAATGGGTTTTTCCCGGGTAAGTATATTCCTCTGATGAAACCCAAATTGTTCAAAGAAGAATTGCATCTGGACTTGGCCCCTTTAAT
>JAODAL010068469.1:0-16789 GCA_025379985.1 Phyllomedusa bahiana
GCCCAGATTGACGATTAACCCCCTTCGCGGAAAAATCGTCAAAAAAAGCCAGCCCATTTTCTTTGAAACAATAGAAAATACGGCTCCCGCGTTTCACCGCCGTATTTCCGTCCCGGATTCCGCCGCGGAGGGACGCGGCCCAAAAACCACGAAAAACAATTCATGTCAATTTTTTTCGGGGGGGGATTCCCACCTACAATGAATGGAAAGGGTAATCCGTCGGAAACAGTTACAAATAGGGGCCAACTTGCCCCCGTTCACAGGCTTATTTCCACGGATTGGCGCTACCCCCGCCCCCCGGATTTCCTGCAATAGGCGCCAACCGTCGGGTCATACGGAAAATTCCACTGCTTCCAAGAAAAAAGTGGATTCCGTCACTCCTCCCCGCTCGCAAATCCGCGGGGGTGAGAAATGACATGCACATTATTTACGGCGCGGAGGCCGAAACAATGCATTGTCTCCTGGGGCCGGAGCGGCGCCCCCGCCGCGCTCCGGCCCGCGCCCGTCCCGCCCGCATTTCACGGCCCGGACGGAAAAAATTTGTGCGTCAATAACGGCGGCACAAATCCGCGAATAATGGTACCGTCGGTGAATCAGAAACGGCCCTTAGTGGCACTTATTTGCAACTGATTTTCAACTGATTTCAGAACGTATTTACGATCGGCAATCCGATGTAAATACGTTCTGAAATAAGCCGTGTGAACGAGGCCTTTGCTATCGGGCTCTATGGATTCTAGTTACACCCCTGGTCCTTTGTGTCCCCCCTTGAATATGCTTAAGAGAGGGGCCTTCATTTCTTTCTTAACCCCTTAAGCCGAACGCCTGAAAAGTAGTTAAAGACCAGCACATTTTTATTTTTATTTTTTTGCCTCCTTGCGTTTCAACAGTTGTAACCTTTTTATTTTTTAAATGACGCAGTTGGATGAAGCCTTGTTTTATTCGAGACAAGTTGTACTTTATGGGGGGAATAGTTTAAGTTCACTTATAAATAATTGCAGTATTTTTTTTTATTTTCTAAAAAAAAAAATTTTTTTTTTTTTTTTTTACACCATTCACATTTCACACTTAATAACTTGTTAGATTAATTCTACAGGTTATTACGGTCGTGTAGATACCTATTATGTGTAGGGTTTTTTTGTGTGTGTGTAATTTATGCACAATTATTTCTTACTAAATATTTATTTTTATTTTATTATTTATTTTTTTATTCTTTTTTCTTACACTTTTTCAGGTTTTTTTTTACTTTTTTTTACTGCCATGAAGGGAGAACTGTTTTACATTTTTTTTTTTACACTTGGTAATGTATTAGCATATTCATATATGCTAATACATTCTAATCTGTGTCACTTTGACACAGGCAGTGATCTGGACAGCACACAGTGTGTCTGGGTCACAGGCTTCATACACAGACAGCCCTGGGGCTACTCTAGGTCCCCAGGGCGGACTGTGCAGCCGTTCCCCGGGCTCTGTCGGGTCACCGGGTGTTCCGATCACCCGACAGAGCAGGGGAACCTCTTGATTGCGCTGCGGTAACGCACCACCGCAATCAAAGGGTTAAAGCACCGGGTTGCGGAGGTTTCCTCCGCTCCCCGGGGCTTGCAGGAGATGCTCTGCGATCAGGGCTGCAGACGAACGACCCGCATCGGCCACCGATGGTGTGCGGTCGTTAAGGAGTTAATATGTGTTTGGTGGTGCGCTAATGTGGCCTTTTATGACATATTTTTGATACGTTTTTTGAGTTTTTATGCATTTTGCATTACAGCCAATGCTGTTTTGTTTGATTTGCTTCTTGCTGTGTGTATACATTGAAAAATGAACCCGTTTCCTAGTTGCCAACCCTTCCAGAATATGGACCGGCTTATGAAACCCCACACAAAATGTGTGATCCCCTGGATGGTCCTGTATCCAGACAGGATATGATCATTTTTGCGGAGGGCTGAAATAACCTCCCAGATTACTACGGTATTGGGATGGTTGGCAGGTGTCCCCAAATAGTGCATCCACTGCGTCATTTGGTGCACATTTTGAAATCTCGTGGACTCAGCACTGTAAAAATACATGCGCAAAACACGTCAAAATGCGTTTACGCACTGAGAATTATTCTCTACTCATCAGAAAACTGTATCAAATGACATGTAAAACAGCAGACCATGTGCTGAAATAGTGGGTGCTCCCACTTAAACCAATGGGGCCATTAAGATGATTTTTGTGACCCTCACTTTGCTATGTAGATCAGGCCTGTGAAAAAATGTTGTGTGAATTTGTTCTTAGGCAATTACATACAGTCTTGTATAGTGCATTGGGAGTGCGGCTGCCTCCATCAGAGCTGTGCACGCCTCCTATTTGCCTCATGTGTTTTAATTAAAGTACAGGTGAGGGCTTCTTTCCAGGAAAGGAGGGTCTGTAGTGGCAGTGGAGAGTCCGTCTCTACAGAGAGACACAATGAGGCTGTTTCCAGAGAGAGTGTTGCTGCTTGAAATGTTTTTCCATGGAGGCGCTGCTTCACCAAATGGTCCCAGCTAACTTGCAAATGGCACGGATGACTGCCAAACTGTGTGGGGACACCCCGAGGTTTCAGCATGGTTTACTGTAGAGCGAGAAGCTATAGAGGCGATGGCTGAAGAAGACAGGAATACGACCGTGACAAGTGAATGCTTTACAATCCAAGGTGCTCTGGTGTTTGGTGTCCACAGCAAAATGGTTGCCAAGAGCAACCGAACAGAGCCATGTTGGGAATGTCTAAAAGTGGACAATTGTGTGTTTGGATGTCCTATTGCAAGAGACTGTGTGTTCCCTACAAGTCCTAGAGAAACAGAATGCTTGAGGCGCAGTGATGCAGTCGTTGCTAGGATCAACCAACTCTGGTGGCTTCCACTGCCGCTATCATACCATGTTTTGGAGGCGCCTGAAGGATGGATGTGCACCTCATTGTCCTCAGTCATAAGAAATTACCATAGAAAACGTATGAAATGTTGGTGGGTGGATCCGGATTGTCACCAGGAGGTGCACCCGGTCATCATACCGATTGTGAAGATCCAAACAGCGCCTGGTAAGACAGTGCTGATGAATTCTGAAATGTGTTTTGGGACTATAAATAAGTATTTGAGGAGCTTAAAGGGGTATTCCAGTGTTAAGTCAAAAAAACTTTAACCCATTATTGAATTGAGTACCTACTGATGCAAGTAAGGGGCTATTTATCAGGATCACATAGACATCCTTCTACATCGACACCGCGTATTAACTGCTAATTCAAGCCAACACCCCGTGGTTACAGATCGGGAGGGCGCCAGCACCTTCCTGCACTGTTTAACCCCTTGGAAACATCGTTGCTCACTTCGATCAGGGCGCCTGCAGTGAAATCGTCGGTTCCTGATCGGTTAACATGCCATCTTTGTGCACCCTAATGCATTGTAATGCAATGCATTAGGCTGTAAAAATGATTGCCCCCCCCTCCCCCCCCCCCCCCTAGTGGTGAAGCACCCTAGGGGGACTCAGAGTTAAAGTAAAAAAAAAAAAAAAAAAAGTTTTAAGGTGTAAAAAAAAATATTAAAAGGTTCCCACTTTTGCCATTTTACAAGTAAAAAAAAATAAAATAATAAAAAAGTTACCCATATTTGATATCACAGCATCTGAAAAAGTCTGATCTATTAAAATATAACATCAGTTATCCCATACACTGAACATCGTAGAAGAAAAATAATTCCAAACGGCAAAATTGCGTTTTTTGGTCATTTCACGTCCCCTAAAAGATTTTAATAAATTTAATCAAAAAACTGGCAGCAATAAAAAGTACACTTCAGCCTGCAAGAAATGTCGCCTCAAATGAGTCTGTAGGTCTTAGTACAAAATAGTTATTGGTCACGCAAATTTCAGAAATTGTTTGGAATTTTTGTACGGTACCAAAACATAACGGAAACCGTACATGTTTGGTATTGCCAGATTCATTTCAACCAATAGAAAACAGATGACACATCATTTTTACTGAAGATTGAACGCCGTAAAAACAAAACGTATGCAAACATGGTGCAATTACGTTTTTTTTCACATTTTGCCCAACTTTTTTTGCGGTTTCCCAGTATATTCTAAGGTAATATGAATAACACCATTAGAAAGTACATCTTGTCCCGCACAATAAAAGCCCTCATATGTCTAAGTAGATGAAAAAATAGTTATGGTTCTGGGAAGGCGAGGAGGGTAAAACGAAAGCAAAAAAAAAAAATAGGTCTTGAGCTGCTGGGTAATTTCACACAGAGCAACAGTATAACACTAAGGCTTAGTGCACACTATGTTAGACCATGTGTCAAAACGTATGACGTGTACGCTAAACGTACGCCAAGTAACGTTTTTTGTTTTTTTTTTTTTAAAAAAAATAATTAAACTGGCTTTTCTATAGGTTGACACCCGTTTTTCCCTGTAATTTGATTGGGTAGGTTTGTTTATATTTTTATGACTGATACAAACATTTCCAACACTTGGATATATTTTCCATTGACCTACATTTTATACAGAAACATATACATTTTTTCTTCAACTTTAAAAGGGCGGCACCCTGCGTTCTCCATCTGTTAACATTAAAGGCATATTTGACCGAAAGTATAAAATCGGACACAATGTCAATGTAGGTTGCACATACGTCCACTTATTAGTCAATGCGCATGTTAATGCATATGGTTTCCTTGCGTCGGAACAGATCCGTCATCCGTTCACAACAACGCAGTGTGCACTAAGCCTACATCCCAGAACAGGTATAGCTGACACTTTTTGTTACTCTGCCGCCCCTTTGTGCTCCTCCTCATTGCAGCAAGAGTGGGCATGGTTTTAGCAGCAGCTTATGTACATTGCAGACTACAGTTACCATCATGCACTGCTGACCTCCCATGTATCTCTTTGGTTTCTAAAGAGCAAGTCTGCACCCTCTTGTGCGATGCATTATTCTCCCCCTTTGTTGAGCCCCTCACATTAGTTGCTGGCTACAGTCCTCCCATCCTCTGCTGCTTCATAGACACATAGCTCAGCCTCCTAGTGCTGGAACTGAGCAGGCCTGACCAGAAAGCGATAACGGAACTACAGGTCGTATCCCTTGGCAACTAGATATAAACATCAGATTTTGAGCCAATAATTGATGAAGGATTAAGTAGGAAACTACTGAAAATAGCTGCTTACTATGTATTCAAGATTTTTACATTGTATAGCCTACTTTAAATAGAAGTCAGTCTTGTGAGCCGGAATACCCCTTTAAGGGTAGGTTCACACAGCCCAGAACCTACATCTGAAAACCCTGCCAGTAACGTGGTTTTTGGAAGCAGATTTGCCGTTTCAGGCTTGGTTTTGAAGCTGTTCCCAGAGGTTGTTTTTCCAGCCTGGTTCCAGGTGTGGTTTTTGGACGCTCTTTGTAAGCTGTTGGTGGTTTGCATGTAGATTTGGATGCTGATGACTATTAGTTTTGTTGCTGTTATTATTTTGATAATAATAATGCTGTTCTTCTGCTCCCCATTGATTCCTACTGCAGTTTTGAGCATTGAAATCACTTCAAGAATTGACAGGTCAGTTTTTTTCAGTGGTGTTTTTCCATTGAAAACAATGTGAGGCGGTTTGCGGTCAGTTTTGGACGCTGTTTTTGAAGCCGTTTTAGCGCAGAATGCCCTTCAGAAACAGCGTCCAAACAGCCATGGGAACCTACACTCATGTGGAGTTTATACTCTGCAGAGACTTTCCATACTTCTTGTACCTATGGGATGGCAAGGATAACCTACTGCAACATGTATGAACGGGGCTTTGCCAGTTTCTATACATTGCATGAACAGTTGTATGCCCGAACTTGGCGCAAACTGCGCCAAACACGACACTTTTGAATGTGCCAATTTAGCGAGGGCGTGTTGCGCCATAATCCTACAATTGCGGCAAAGTTTGGCACCTAGCTGTCATACAAATTCATGCCAATTTCAAAGTGGTATGACTGGACAAATTTTGCTGTAGAATGAGACACGTATAAAGTGCAGTGAGACTCTTTCATACATAGTGACACCTTCAACACTCCTCTAAAGCAACTTAAAACTGGCGTGTCGGCGCAGATTTCATAAATGTCGCCCTTCATGCTAATGTCTATTCCTGGGATATGTTCTGTGTAGATTGTGCAGTCTGTGTTCACATGGGGGGACATGTATGAAAACTCTCTAGGTCTAAGACTCTTTGTTGCTCATAGCGACCAATCAGAGCTCATGGCAACCAATCACAGCCCATAGCAACCAATCGGAACTCATAGCAACCAATCGGAGCTCCAGTTTCACCTTTCCAGAGCACTATGTGAAATGAAAGCTGAGCTCTGGTTGCTATGAGCTCTGATTGGTTGCTATGGGCAACAAAGTCAGCCTTAGGCTTATGTTACACGGCTTATTGCCGGCGTAATTGCGAGGACGGATTTCGCCCGCAGTTACGCCGGCTGCTGTGCAGCGGGGGGCGGGGTGGGGGGGCCGACTGCTCGCCGGCACCATAGACATCCGTTATCCTCAGCGCGTATCCTGCCGGGATAATGTGCATGTCACTTTCTCCCAGCTCGGCGAGACGGAATCCATAGTTCTCTATGAGAACTGTGGATTACCGTAATGACTGGGACGGATTTCAGCCGTATTGGAGTGCAATACGGCTGAAATCCGTCCCAGAATCAGCCATGTGAACGAGGCCTTACTGCTAGACCGTTTTCACACAAGTGGCCCATGGTGTTTTTTGTGTGTATTTTGATGAATAAAGTGCAAAGCTTATCATAAGGGTCCCATTCAATATGTGGTAATGCATCAGACACATGAATGCATTTTCCTTTTTGTGCATCATCTGATGTGTGTTACATGGCGCACATAAAAAAAACAGGAGTGCAGGACAATTTTCGGTGCATAGAGGCCTATTAGTGCTTTATTAACATGCAAACTTTTACATTGGAAGCTCTGGGGGGAATTAAAAAAACAAACTAAATTATGCGAGTACATTGTTGGCAGGTGCTTGGTTGCATTTTTTTTTTTTTTTTTTTAAACACAACAAACAAAAAAAAGCTGGTTATACTGAAGAACGGATAAATGCACTAAAAAATGCATCACATTAAGAAAACAGAAAAATGCGCATAAAAACATGTTTTCCTGTGAAGGACATTGGTATTTTACTGCATCCCTTTTACGCCGTATGAACATGGCCTAAAAGAGAGAGGCCTGAGAAGTCACAGATGAAAGTCACTAAGGCTGGGTTCACAGTGTTATTCCCTATGTCAGAGGTATCTGTTGTGGTGTCAGGGAAAAAGTACCTCAACGGTCACCGCGTCATAGCTGGGGCCTGCCCATAGACTTTAAGGGCATGTCCCCACGGCAAGGGTTTTCGGACGTTTTTTCAGCTGGTTTGCGGTTTTTCAGACCGCCTGAAAAACCGGCCGAAAATGAGCACAATTGTGCTCTATGGAAAACCCGTGCAGCAGTCCCCACTGCACGGGTTTTCCGCCGGCGGCAAACCGACCGGTATTTGTCCTATGCCATGTGAACGTGCCCTAATAGAACAAGTGTGGCCCTATTTGAACTATATTTGTCAAAAAGAAACGCTTTCTGTGTGGGACACTGGCTGGGAGTGTGCAGGGCCACATCTCTCTAGATTACCCATCATATCTCCTGTTCCTGTGTCACCTCTGCTGGGGAGGTGATACAGGGACAGGGGATCTGGGGGGGTGACACAGGGACAGGGGATCTGGGGGGGTGACACAGGGACAGGGGATCTGTGGGGGTGACACAGGGACAGGGGATCGGTGGGGGTGACAGAAGGCCAGGGGATCGGTGGGGGTGACAGAAGGACAGGGGATCGGTGGGGGTGACAGAAGGACAGGGGATCTGGGGAGGTGACAGAAGGACAGGGGATCTGGGGAGGTGACAGAAGGACAGGGGTTCTGTGGGGGTGACACAGGGCCAGGGGTTCTGTGGGGGTGACACAGGGCCAGGGGATCTGTGGGGGTGACACAGGGCCAGGGGATCTGTGGGGGTGACACAGGGCCAGGGGATCTGGGGGGGGTGACAAATGACACAGGGACAGTGGATCTGTGGGGGTGACAGTGTGGGATAGTGGAACAGCCGCATTGTATTTACTCAGTAAAATCATATGTGTGACTTATTATTGTAAAGCATTCTGTTGCATTCGGGTTTGTTTGGCCACAAGATGCCACTGTCTCTGGAAACTGTTGCATGCAAATGATAGACATGTGACTAGAGACATGAGGTAGCGGCCATTTTGGGTTTGGGAAGGAGGAAAACACAAAGAGAAGGCAGGAGGGAACAATGCTGGCTGAAGATTGACTGCCCCCTTTCGGGCTCAAAAGTGTGAGAACCCCCAAGAGAGAGGAGTGTAACTGTGTGCATTGAAGCTGTTGTCAAAAAAAAGACCCACAAAGGAAAGGGACCCTCTGCAAAGACTGAGAGGAGCGACTACATCTTGGACAGCAGGGAACATCACCTCAAGCAGCAACTGCCGGCCATCGAAAAGGTATACCCAGTTCAAAAAAGCGTGCACGCCAACAAAACTAGACGTTGCAGGCCTTTTTAGCCCTAGTTAGGACAGTTTTTGGTTCAGGCCATAGGTGTTTATCCAACTACCCCCCCTGATTCGGGACATTGATGGGGTTTTATAGCGCTGTTATTTATGAAAACCGTTTCGCATGTGGAAGGATCTGTTTTATGTGTATATGGTCTGGGGATAGGGGTTTAAGCTGCTACATTGTAAGGTTCTGTGCCACACCGCCGCTGCTTTTGAACTGAAACCACACACGATTGTTCCTGTCCTTGTATGGTATTAAAGGTAGCGGTGTTCGGTCCTTTCTGAACCCCAGAGTAGGTAAACTGATTGTGCATCCAGAGGACACACTCTCGGCAAGCGCGCTTGCGGCACAGGGCCTTGGTCACCTACTTTGTACATGTGTGTTTGGGGATTTGTTCACAATCCCTTTTTCCTGAAAAGTTCAGTAAACTATGGGTTGTTGAACTGGTTTTGGGAGTCGTTTTCTTCGTCCGTAACTTCGCTGTATTCCGGGAATCCTACCTCGGTGCTCGGCTTACAACTTGGCGTAGCAGGCAGGATACAGCGACCGTTATGGACGGGGATGCGACGGGAGGCCCTTCCCCCGCCGTCACTGTCGCCGGCCCAGACCCCAAGTTCAGGGTGTCCCCATAATCCCCGGCCCAAGTTGATTTTATGTTCCTGTAGGGTCACTTTTACAATCCCTCCCCAAATTTGATGGAAAAAACATGGCACTGCAGGACTGGACAGAAAGGGTTGCGTAGTGCAGTTAAAATATGAAAACCTAGGTCCAGAACTAGGGGCGGAGATAGCCTTGGGGGCCTTAGAGGGGACGTTAGACGGACGGGAAAGGGTAACGGCCCGAGTCCGAGAGGGACACACTGGAAAAAATATTCTCCCTGCTGGAAGAGACCAAGGGGGGCTTGCCAAGGTGGGGCACCTGCGAAGCCACTTCTTCAACCGGGTCCGCAAAGAGAGGGTGAGACCCTCATGCAGACTCTAATTCCCTACAGGAAATGTTGAATGAAATAAGGCGGCCGAGACCCAGTGGCCATGGGGCTTTTCAGGAATTTGGATAAGTTACTAAGAGATCAGTTCATTGTGGGACTGTACAATAAATCCTTATCGGGACAAATTGCAAGAGATGACCCAAAATGACAGCTGACCTGTACGTTTTATAGTGTTTACTTACCGCTGTGGAGAGGGAAGAAGAACCCATACCCATAATGGTAAACGCCGTCAGTATTTGCCCAAGCAAGCAAGGAGCGGGATACTCAGGGTCTTTAACAGATGTGGTCCAGGCTTTGCGGACAGAGTTGAGAGAACTTCGGTCGGAAGTGTCCCAGATGAAGGCAGAACGGCTACAAAACTCCAGAATTTGACCTCAGTTTCCCCCACAACACCCCATTTCAGGACAACTCCACAGCGGGGTTCCCACTGCAAGGGCTCCATCATGCGCACCGGAGATCTATGGGGCCTCTCTGCTGGGCTTGCCAACAGTATGGCCACATCGCCAGAGAGTGTCTTGAACATGTAGGGGCAGAGCCAGGGTTAAACTACCGACCGCCGCAGTAGCCAGGCGCCCTGTGGCGGTGCAACAGAAGCTAAAGCCCATACGTGAGGAGCATGACCTCTATGCCAGCATCCCGTTATGGAAGCCGATTTAAAAAGGGCCCCAAGAGTACGTTGCCTAGTTGATACAGGGTCAGAGTGCACCCTGATGCCTATGGAGTTCTTTGACAAACCCCTTAGGCACATGATGAGCCGGAAGATGGAAAGCGTCATTAGGCTGACAGCAGCCAATAATGGTGAAATGGACGTGCAAGGGATAGCCCTGGATGCAAGTCCGACTGTTGGGGAAAGACATAGGCAAGAAGGGAGTGGGGGTAGTGGATCACCCATCTCACCGGGGGAAGGATGTAACACTGGGTAGAATGTGCTCAGAGACTTGGATCACCACCTCTATTCGAAATATGGACCAAGATATTGGCAGCGGCCACCACGCACCCGGCCGACTCAGAAGGTCCACAACAGATGGTTGGGACTGCAGTCTGCGAAAGAGCCCCACATCCGGCGGCCCCCATTGTCAGGTGAAGGTGCCGTCGAAAGCCCTGATCAAGATCCCCGCCACGACACGAACAGGTATTGATGTTGCCGGTGGGAGCCGACGAATTTGAATGGGCTGGAATCTGATTGAACCAGTCTCACGGGAAGGGTCACAAAACCGACCACTGGTACTCGGGCCCTTGCCACCTGTGAAAAAATGGGTGTGTACCTGTGAGATGCCTCAATTCATGGACAGCGGTTAACCATTCCCACAAATATTCTGTTAGCTGAAGTCTACGTTCCCGGAGAAGATATCTTCCGGCGGAGGACTTTACGCTATTGCCTGACAAGAGGTCGGCCTGGACCTATCAGTAGGGTCCGACAGAGTGAACCTCCAAACAGCGGAATGGAAGGGCCGAATGATCATGGCCCATGGGGGTTGACCTCAGGGCTCTTACTCCGGGGCAACAACAGTTGCTGGAAGATACCCTTTGGGAATTTCAGGAGGCGTTCTCAAGACAGGGATGAAGACTTCGGGTGTGTTTCCCTTCCATTGAGCACGAAACCCTACGGGCAATGCATTCCCCATCAGAGAAAGGTACCGGCAAATCCCACCCAAGATGTACCAGGAAGTGAAAGATATGGGGGCCAGCATGCTGGAGAAACGGTGATCCAAGAGAGTCAAAGTCCCTGGGCTGCGCCGGTGGTCTTGGTGCGAAAAAAAGATGGAAGTCTCAGGTTCTGTGTAGATTACCGAAAACTGAATGCCCAGACTGTTCGTGATGCCTATCCACTCCCACGGATTGAAGAGTCGCTGTCCGCTCTAGGCATGCAAATTTTCTCGACTCTCCGGACTTGGCCAGCGGATACTGGCAGGTACCTTGGCTAAGAAGGACAGGCCAAAACAGCCTTTAATTCTACCTATGGGGCTCTATGATTCAATCGGATGCCATTTGGCCTGTCTAATGCACCAGGACTTTTCCAGAGGCTGATGGAGCACGTCTGGGGGATCTTAACTTTGAGTGGGTGATGATCTACCGACGATGTGGGTGGTGTTCGGGAACCCTTTTGAAAAACCATCTTCAGAAACTGCGGCAGGTCCTGGAACGACTACGGGACCAACGGGCTCAAGATCAAGCCTAAGAAATGTCAACTCTTCAAACAGCGATAGAGTACTTGGGGCATGTGGTCACCTCGGAGGGGGTACAGCCGGCCCCCATAAGGTGGAGGCAGTTCAAAAGTGGCCTGGGCCGTGTACACTACGAGAGGTACAGCATTCCGGGGACTGGCCGGGATATTACCGAAGGTTTATAACCCCGCTTCGCTCATCTGACAGGTCCCTTTAAAAGAGCTAGTGAGAGGTACGGCTGGGGCCCAAAGAATCGCCCTATTGAGTGGGACCACGGCAGCAAAAAGCTTTTGAAATCAGTGAAAGGGGCCTGACCAGTGCTCCGATTCCCCGGGGGGGGGCCCAGCACAATTCGATACTCCCCTTTCTGTTGTATACTGATGGGGATCTACATTTGGGGTTTGGGGGCCGTGCTGTCCCCCGTCCAGGAAAGGGCGAGAAAAGAGTTATTGCCTATGCCAGTCCGGGACTTTGGAGAGAGTCAGAGCGCAATCCCGACAATTATACTCCTTTAAGTTGGAACTATTGGCCCTGTAAAGGGCCATGACAGAAAGGTTTGCAGAGACCTGACAGGTTGCAGAGGTGACCGTCATGACGGACAACAAATCCATTTGCACATTGGAGAATGCTAAGCTTGAGGCCCTTGAGCAAAAGATGGTGGCCCGACTCTCAAAGTACCAATCCACATTAAAATTTCCGTTCAGGGAGGGAAAATGGTAATGCCGATGCCCTCCCCTCGGGTTCCCCCGTTAGGGCTACCAAACTCACAGGTTGACGAAGAGTTAGAAACACTGAAATGCCCGACCTTTGGGCGGTTACCTAATGTTCCAGGGTTTGTGGGACACTCAAATTTGGGGTGCGTCTGGGATGCCGAAAGGTGTTGGAAAAGACAGTGGCTGATTGGCAGAGTGGTCCCAAATGGTTGCCCCAGATATACAGAAGGTGAAGGGGGGGGTCCGGTCTCGGGTCTCGCCCCAGCCAGAAGAGCGGGCCCAGCTGACTCAGGAGGGGCAAAGTCCCGTTGAGGCAGTGGGGATAAGCTGAGTGTTTCCCCCCGGGTCTCCTGTGCCGGACCATCTACTTACAATCAAGTTTGCAGCACCCGACACAGATTGTTATCCCCATGTCATTGGGACCAAGGCTGCTCGGAAGCTCATGTCAGAGGGCCACATTTTGGGAGTGACAAAACCTATAAGTGGGTTCAAAAGACTAGTTTAACTGCCCTGAGTTGTTAAGCATGGTGTCTGAAGCTTGCCTCAAGTGTTGTACCTGTGGGTTAAGTAAGAGCACTGAACAGCGAGCTCCCGTTCAGACAATCTGGACATCTGCGCCCCTAGAGCTCTTGATGATTGACTATTTGCAGATTGGGTACTCTACCTCTGGGCGTTCGTACTGTTTGGGTCCATGACAGACCATTTCACTAAGTATGCGGTGGCTGTCCCCACTAGGGATCAACTGCAGAGTCCCTGCTGCTGAGGCGTCTGCAAACACTTTTATACAGGTGTTTTGGGTGCCCACAGAGGATAACATTCCGACCAGGGGGCATGTTTCCAAGGGGCTTTTAATGAGCGAAACTGGGACCAGTTTGTATGGGATTGAGCGTTCCCGTACAACTCCGTATCATCCGGAGGGAACGGACTTGTGAGCGGTTTAACCGCACCCTTATCCAGATGCTGGGGGACTTTAGATGACAGCCAAAGGCTAGGTGGCCTGAGTACCTGCCTGAGCTGATGTGGGCCTATAACCCAAAAGGGTGCACATTACCACAGGTTACATCCCCACACATCTGATGTTCGGGGAGACCGGGTCAAGAGATTAGGATCTTCCACATGCCCAGTTCCGACAGCAACCCCCCACCGACCAGTACCACCGGCCTGGGCCCAGGGAAAACCCGCCGCCCCACTGCGGATGGTCACAAGGTTTGTAGGAGAGCGTCTGAAACAAGTGTGCACCCTAACCCGCAGCCCGTGCAGAGAGACAGTTTTTGCCCAGGTTGATCGGCGTCATGGTCAAAGGGAATAAGATCCATCTTTGGATTGTATGGGAGGTGGGAGGGTCCCATATGTGGTCAAGAGAAGGGTGGACCCTGCCCATCCCAGTCTAAAAGAGGTAGAGCCGATAGGGACAGGGGGCCGATTTACGAAATCCCGCACAAAAAATGTTTGAGGCGCTGTGATTTTTGAAGGGGCCTGAAAAATACGCCCGAAGTACCTACCCCTGTCCAGCAAACCTCCCTTAGTTGAGGAAATGGTGGGCTGTCCTCAGTTCCGCTGTCAACTGAGGTTCCAGCTGTGTCAAGCTTGCCACCTAGAGAGAGACTGGGGCAGTCAACAGGTCTCCCCCAGAGATTCGCCTGAAAACCCCTGAGCCTAAAAGCCTCACGTAGGGCACCCAGGTCCCCAAACCCGTGTACCCCCCCAGCGCTATGCACAAGACGAGTTTGTGTCGGGAGGGTTGTCGAGGACGCCAACTTCTAGTGGGTGGTAGGTTGGGATAGTGGAACAGCCGCATTGTATTTACTCAGTAAAATCATATGTTTTTGACTTATTATTGTAAAGCATTCTGTTTGCATTCTGGTGTTTGGCCACAAAATGCCACTGTTCTCTGGAAACTGTTTCATGCAAATGATAGACATGTGACTAGAGACATGTGACTAGAGACATGAGGTAGCGGCCATTTAGTTGGGAAGGAAAGGAAACACAAAGAGAAGCAGGAGGGGAACAGATGCTGGCTGAAGATTGACGCTCCCTTCGGGCTCAAAGTGTGAAACCCCCAGAGAGAGAGGAGTGTAACTGTGCGCATTGAAGCTGTTGTCAAAGAAAGACCCACAAAGGAAAGGACCCTCTGCCAAAGACTGAGAGGAGCGACTACATCTTTGGGCAGCAGGGAACATCACCTCAGAGCAGCAACTGCCGGCCATCGAAAAGGTATACCCGGGGCAAAGAAAACGTGCACGCCAACCCAAAAAAAAGGACTGTTGGCAGGCCTGTTAGTCAGTTAGGGCAGATTTGGTTTCCAGGCCATAAAGGGGTTTTATCCAACTACGCCCCCTGATTCGGGACATTGGGTGGGCTTGTTATAGCGCTGTTATTTATGCAACCGTGTTCGCATGTGGAGAGGATCTGTTTTATGTGTATATGTCTGGGGATAGCGGGTAGAGCTGCTACATTGTAAGCGTCTTTTGCCAACACCGCCGCGTGCTTTTGAACTGCAAACCCCACACGATTGTTCCTGTCCTTTTTATGGTATTTAAAAGTAAACGGGTGTTCCGCCTTTCTGAAACCCCAGGTAGGGGTAAACTGATTGTTGCATCCAAGGAAAACACTCTCGCAGGGGCCCCCTGTCGGCACAGGGGCCTTGGTCACTACTTTTGTACATGTGTTTTGGGGATTTGTTCACAATGCTTTTCTGAAAAGTTTCAGTAAACTATGGGTTTGTTTGAACTGGTGTTGGGGTCGTTTTCTTCGTCCGTAACTTTCGCTGTTTTCCGGGGAATCCTTTCCTCGGTGCTCCCGGCTTTCAACAGACAGGGATCTGTGGGGGTGACACAGGGGCAGGAGATCGGGGGGGTGACAAGGTACAGGAAACTGTGGGGACACAGGGACAGGAGATCTGGGGGGGTGACAAAGGGACAGGAGACTGTGGGGGTGACACAGGGACAGGGGATCTGGGGAGGTGACAAATGACACAGGGACAGGGAAAACTGTGGGGGTGACAGAAGGACAGGGGATCTGGGGAGGTGACAAATGACACAGGGACAGGGAATCTGTGGGGGTGACAGAAGGACAGGGGATCTGGGGAGGTGACAAATGACACAGGGACAGGGAATCTGTGGGGGTGACCGAAGGACAGGGGATCTGGGGAGATGACACAGGGACAGGGGATCTGTGGGGGTTACACAGGGACAGGAGATCTGGAGGGTGACGCAGGGACGGGATCTGAGGAGGTGACAAATGACACAGGGGCAGGGGATCTGGGGCGATGACAGGGGATCTGTGGGGGTGACAGAAGGACAGGGGATCTGTGGGGTGACAGAAGGAGAGGGGATCTGGGGAGGTGACAAATGACACAGGGACGGGATCTGTGGGGGTGACACAGGGGATCTGGAGGGGTGACCAATTTTAATTTCTACTTAATTTTGGTGAAGTCCGGTGGGCGGTGTTATCTGTACCTGACAGACTTTCTTGAATGAGTGTACATATAGAGATAGCTGTCAGTCCCAGATAAGACAATCCACTGGACTCCTTAACCAAAAATTAGCAACATTTCAATGAATGAATTACAAAATACTATTAAATTCCCCATCACTCCCTCCGAAAAACTATAAATCAGTCTGCTCAGCTCCTCTCACTTTATCTGCTGTTGGCAGATCCAACAGCAAGTTCAATGTGACATGTTCCCTTTAAAAGGGAGTTCCAAAAGCTCTCAATGCTCGTTTGTCCGTTGGGGATTATTAAAAAATTTAGACTGCATGCGACCTTTGTAGCCTGTGATTGGCTGTAAGGGCACGTGAAGAAAAACATCAATGTCATTTGCCAGGAGCACTGGGACTGGCCATGGCACTGGAACGAACAGGTTCATATGGTAAGTTTGGGATACAGTGATGCCTTGGTATAAATCCAATTTGGAATAAGTCCTGTTTGAACTAAAAAAATGTTGTTTGGTATACATTTGCTTGGCATAAGCCTTGAGGTGGCCTGGCCCTGCATGGCAGTGGACATGTAACAAAGAAGCTCGGCGCAACTTTCAGCCAGTTATCTCAAGCATGAAGGATTTCTTAAGGATGAAGGATTAAGCAGGCTGTTGCTTCTGCTGGTGAGCCCTGCTTTGGCCACACACAGACCCTCCACGTGACTTCTATTATCAAGCACTGTCGGTCCTCTCATGAGTACCTTACTTCTATAGCAGCCATCTCCCCTCATCTTTACACTCAATTCTCCATCTCTTGCTCTGGCTTGCTTAAGGAATAGACTTCACGGTGGCCTACTCATTCCAAGTATGCAACAGTGTGTATGAAGTGGTTCGGGACTCTGGCATACCTCTCACGCTTACCTTCCGGGCCCAACCTACAAACTTTAA
>JAODAL010068470.1:0-16787 GCA_025379985.1 Phyllomedusa bahiana
GTTTTTAGAGTTTTGGAACAAAGTTTTAAACCGGGGAAAACCCAAAAACAAAATTTAATTTCCATTATTTTTGATTTAAAAAGAGCTTGAAAACCCTTATTTTTTTTTTTTGTGGCTTAGGGGGGTTTCCCCAAGTGGTTAACAACGGGGGCCCCCTTCTTTCCCACCCCTACACACCCCTTGTGATTGTAGCAAGTCCTTAGTCCCCCCAGTGTGGGGTTTATCTGGGGCTTTTTTGCCCCCCCCAAAACACCCCCTGAAAAATGCCCATCCCATTTAATTTTTTGTTCGTTCCCATTTTTTAAGTGGGGGGGGCCCTGCTTCTTTTCTTTCGGGGGGTGGGGCGCAAAAAACAAAGAGTTTTTTGTGTAAAATGTGTAACCAAAACGCCCAAATTTACCAACAATGCGCTTTGGGTTTTTGGAATTTTGAAAATGAAAAATATTTTATGAATTATTTCTTTAATTTGAAATTTTTTTGCTTTTTTTTTAAAATCACAGTCACCAAAGGGACAGCAGTCCTTCATTTGGAATTTCAGTTCACCTGCGTGTTTGGTTTCCCATGAATGCCGATTAAGGAGCAAAAAAAAAAGAACTTTCTATATTGTCGTTTTATATTTTTGCGGGGAAAAATTTTTGGCTAAGAAAATGCCTGCCAATTTAAATGCATGTTTCATCCAATGGCTGCAACATTCCAGATGCGCGCCGGACCGGCCCCCCCCCCCCAAGGGGGGGAGGGGGTCCTTTCCCCGGGCCCGTGGGGGGCAGCTTTCAGGCCCCCGAAAGGGAGGGGAGGGGTTTTAGTGACGGGGCAGGCGAAGGGGCTTGCCCGCCCCTTTCCCGCCCCAGTGACCCAGTTGGGGGGCCGAGGCAAAAAAAGGGGCGCCGGGGCTGCCTCTGCCAGTTTGTCATGGGGGAAACAGCGTTTGAGTCCCTGGGGCCCCTTGGCAGGGGGCCCCGCGGCGCTGTTTGGGTTTCGGGCAGCGCCCTTTGGATTTGAGTGAGGCAGGAGCAGGGGGGGGAGCCCCCGGGCCGATGGGGGCCGGGGTTTCGGGCCCTCGACCCAGCCGCGGGCCCGGGGGGGCAACATCGGGGGGTGGGCAGGAGGGGGGCTCCCCCCCCACAGGGGTTTGACCCTTTGACGCCCCCCCCGGGACCCCCCCGCCCCCAGCGGAGCCCCCCAGGGGCCCTTCGAAGTGGTTTGCTGGTTGCAGGCTGGGGACGGCAGTCTGGGTTTTTGGGGGAAAAACCCAAAAGTGGCCCCGGCGGGCCCTTGGGGGGGGGAAACGAGTCGTTTGCGCCGGCCTGGTGCGGGGGCCCGCGCTGCCCCTTTATTTACGGTTGGTTGGGTGGGGGTGACTTTTCCCTCGCGGGGTTTGATGGGCCGGCCGAGGGGGTAAACCGAGGCCCCGGACTCCCCCCACCTCAGCAGATGAGGCCCAAGGGCCCGAGGGAAAAGGACGGAAAATTGGGTCGTGAGGGGCGGGGGGTGGGGCCGGGCCCAAGGGTTCTGAGGTTTGGGGGAAAGATTTTTCACTCCCCGGGCGGGGGCAACCCCCAAAGCCCGGTCCCACAAAATGCGCCGGTGGTCCCCCCCCCTTTCCCGGGGTTTGGGGCCTTGCCCCGGGGTCCCCGGGGTTTGCGTGGTGGAGCATGGTTTTTCCCCCCTTTGGGGGGTCAAAGATTCCGGTTTAAAGGCTGGTGGGTTTCCAGGCCCTCGCCCCCGGGGTGTTTGTCCAGGGCCTTTTTCTTTTCCCGCCGATTTTGGCGGGGCGGGGGAGCCCCGGGGGTTTTGGGGCCAGGCGGGAGGTCAGAGGTGGCGACGGGTAAAAACCGGGGGAAATTGGGGCCGGGGCCCCTTAAAAGGGGGCTGTTAGCACTTTTTGAAAAAGGGGTTTTCCGGGCCCGGGGGTTTCCCCGGGTTTGGCCCGGGGTGGGTTTGTCCTCGCCGTCGCAAGGGGGGGCCCCCTCTGGTTAGGGGTTTGGCAGGGGGCGGGGGGCTTTGGGGGGTGGGGGTCCGGGGGGGGTCCGTTGGGGGGTGACTGTTTCGGTGCAGACGGAAAAGGACCCGTTTGGGGGGTTTTTTAGATTAGATAAAGGGGCACGGGGCGGGGTTTATGTGTGTTTTGAGGGTCCCTTTGGGGGTTTCATTTGAAGAAAGAGGTGGGGGGGAGAAGATCGGGAAAAGGGACGAGTACGTCGAGATTTCCCCTCTTCCCCCCGGGAGAAAATTAAATTTGGGGAAAAAGGGGAAAAAGGGATGAGAGCAAGAAGGAGGAGGAGGAAAGGGGCAGGTGGGGCCATTCCTCAGCGTTGCGTTTTGGGGGTTTGCAGGCCCTTTGCAATTTTGGCAAGCTTCGGGGGGCGGGGGAAGGGGCGCCGGAAAATTGTTCCGGGCTGTTTTGCTACTTGGATTCGATCGCCAAAGGGCGCACGGGGGCCTAGGGGGGGGGATGGCGGGGTTTGAGGTATGCGAGCAGTTTCTTTAAGAGGAAGGGGGTTTTGGCCCCCCGGCCCATACGGGGGGATAAACAAGGACATTTGGCCGTGGTTTTAAAAGTCATGGCGGCCAACAAATTTTTGGGCGGGCCCTTTTCCGGGGGGGCCGGCTTCCCCCGGGCCCAAAAGGGGGGGTTCGAGCTCAGGCAGGGTACAGGTTTGGGGATTTAAAGGGGAGGGGTGTGTGGTTGTTTAATTTTGGGCCAATGAAAATTTTTGGCTCGGGCTGCCTTTTAACCCCCCCAAAGCCCCTTTTTTTGGGGGGTGTGGACCCCCCAGCCCCAAGGTTTTTTTAAGAAGGGGCGGGGAAAAAGGGGGGCGTACGGGGGTGGACTGGGGGACCCCAGTGGGGGCTACAAAAATGGCGCCGTTCCTGGCTAGGTTTCCAGATAGAGCGGGGCGGGGCCGGTTTTTTTTTGTCGGGGGTTTTTCGCTCACGGGTTTGGGATACCTCTGCCAGGGAAAGGGGTCCCCTTTCTCTTTGAAAACCCTGGGGATGGGCCCAAAATGAACACCGTAAAGTTGTGGCTGAGAAGTTACCCAAAGGGGGAGGGGTCCCCGTTGGGGCGGAGGGCCCCACCCCCTTGAACCCCGCCATTGGCGAAATTTGGTGGGGGTCCCCTTTTGGGGGGTTTGGTGCCTAAAAGAGCCGAACAATTTTCCGGGTCATACATAAATTGTCATTTCATAAAGGGCGATTCGGTGAATTTTTGGGATTGCGCCGGGTTTTGGGTTGGGGTTGTGTATACTGCCCTTCGTTTGGGGCTTTTAGCTTTGGTTCGGCGTTATGGGTGGGGGGTTCTTTGATGGCCGGGGAGGGGACATCGAAGCGGAAATTTCCGGTTGTTTTCCCCCCGGTTTTTTTTTTCACCCGGATTTTTTGGGGGTTTTTTGGGGTTTTTTTCTTGGGGGGGAATTTTTTATTTTGTTTAGATCCCTTCCATGGGTTGTTCGCTATAATGTCCCACTTTGGGGGGCTTTAGCACATTCTTGGAGTGGGTAGTTCGGGACGGGGTCTGGGTTGGTTTCCCATTTTCCCCCCCCCATTACCTGGATGTTTTTTTTTGCGGGGGGCCCCAGCGGGGTCCCCTTTGTATTGGGTCTTTGCTTCAGGCAATGATTGGGGGGAAAGGCGCTTTGGGGGGGCCGTTAGCAGCGGTAAGCGGAGGGTCCAGGGATTGTCGATTTTTTTTGGGAAATTTTGCATCGTTTCCCCGTGCGGTTGGGATTGCAGATTGCCTAAGGAAATTTTGGAAGGGGTAAAAATGTGAGGCCGGGGCGCAGGGCCTAAAAAAATTTCAGCTGCGAAAACCTTTAATTCGCTTTTTTGGGGAAAGCTTTAATTTTGCCTGCGATCATGCCCATGGGGGGGGTTTTTTTTGCAGGGGGTTTTGGCAGGGGCAAGGGCGGGGAATTGATGGGGCCCCTCATTTCATACGACCCCAGCGCATGGGGATGTTTTGGAAAATTTTTGGTGGGGTTTTTCTAGACAATTTAAAAATGGGGCTTTCCCTTTTAATTTTTGGAGGGGAGGTGCCCAAACAGCGAAAATAAAAATTTTTTTACAGATGCGTCGGAAGCAGGGGGTTTTTGGGGAAAATTTGGTGGGGGGCCCCCTTGGTGTCCTCCGGGGGGGGGTTTTCCATGGAGGGAGTTGTCGATTCATTCGAAAATTTGGTTTTTCTGTTTTTTCCCCATTGTGGGGGCCCCTTTGGAATTTTTGGGGAGAACGGTTTGAAAATGGGAAAGGGGTTTCGCTTTTTTTTTGGGTGAAATTTTGGGGGGTGGTTCAAGCCATTAAAATTTTGTGGGCCTTTCTTCCCCCCCCAAGGGGTTCAGGTTAAAAAGGCTATTTGTATGAAGTTCGGGCTTTAAATTTCGGGGGTGCGAGCGGAGCATGTCCCAAAAGTGCAAAACGGGGTAGCTGATTCTCCCCTCTGGGTTTACGGTGGGATCGCTTAAGGACGTTGGCCCCGTCGGCAGGGGGAATCGGGGGGATTTGCCCTCATCATTTTTGGGGGACCTTTCCCTTCGAAAGCGGGGAGCTTGTTTCCCAAACCCTTCCCTTGGGGGGGTAACCCCTTTGGTTTTGCTTTTTAAACGCCGGGGGCTTATGGTCAGAGTGGTTAGGGGAACCGGGGGGATGGCCCCTGGGAGGAGGATCGGGGGGGGCATTATTGTGTTCCCAAAGCGGTCCCGGGAAAGGTTGGTCGGCCCCCCAAAGGGTGCCCCAAATTTAATGTCGGGGTTTAAAGGTTTGGGTTTCGGTATCGGAGGATGCGGGGATGTGAAAAAGGGGTTTGCGGTTGGGGCGAGCCTGGGGGGTTTTTTAAAGGAGGGGTAGCAGTGTGGGGGGATTCGGGGCCTTTCCATAGTGTTCAGTTGCTGGAGCGTTTGGGGGGTGCGATGGGGCGAGTGGCCACGTGGGGTTTTTGGGTTTTGGGCCCTTTTGTTCGGTTGGGCCCTTCTCATTACGTTCTTTGGGGCTCATAGAATAGGAGCTGGTGTCCCCTAGGTTTGGTCGGAGAGGGGGGATTGCAGGGGGGTGATTAATTTTGGAAAAAGGGGGGGGCGGGGATTTTTTCAAACCGCAGATCAAAAATTTACCAGATAACCAAGGGGGGGAAGTTGGGTGGGGCTTTTAAAAGGTCCCTGGCCGCTTTAATGTGGGCCCCGGGGGAGTTGTTTGAGGGTTTTTCGGGGTTTGCGGGGGGTCAGGGAAAGGGCCCCTTTTTTTTGCCATGCAGAAAGGTTCCTTTTTGTCACGGTTCCTTTGTTCATGGGCCCTCTTCCCACCGGGTTTTGGGGCGTCGTCTGGAAACCGTCTTTTTTCGCGCCCATTCATTCCGTTTTGGGGCGGCTACCGGGCCGCCAGGGTTTGGGGGGTTTAATGCGAAGGGTGCGTCGGATAGGGGAGGGGGGGGTCCCCCACAGGTTTCGTCTATTTCTTTCCCTCCACACTTTGGGGGCCAGGGGTGGGTACCGGGGTTAAAGGGTTTTGTAAAAGGGGGGGGGGGGGGGAGAACGAGGGGCCTTTGGGGGTTTTCCTTTTTAGTAAATTTTTGTTTTCCTTTCTGTTTCTTTTTCAGCGCGGTTTTCCCCCCCTGGTCCCCGGGGTTCCCTTTGGGGATTCATATTGCATTGGGGGGCGGGAAAGAGCTGCGGCCCAAGGGCCCAAATGGGCTAGTTGGTTTTTTAGGGGCCCGGTTGAGGTTTCCCCTGGCTTTTGGGAAAGGGGGGGGGATTGGGTTTGGGTTAAAGGGGGGGTGGGCCCGAAGTCATTCGGTTTTTCGGCTTTTGGGTAGGGGGCCGGATTTTTCGGTTTTGCATGTGGGGGGGCAATGATTTAGGGGTTGTGTCGTCCAGGGAAAATTTTCAGGCGATTAAAAATTTTACCTGTTGCGCCTTTTGGTCTACCTATCCGGATTTGGGGTGATTGTGTGGTTTTGACATAGTGTACAGGGGATCAATGGCGTGGGGGCCCGGTCTGTCGAAGGGTTTAAACCCGGGGTGGATTAAAAAGAACAGAGCGGGGTTTGGGTTTTGTGGCTCGTAACGGAGGGGGCTTTGTGGGCATTTGGGTTTGGGGAGTCGGGGGAGGTCCCCTTTTTTGGGGGGCGGATGGTGTGCACTTAACGCAGTTGGGGCTGGTTTTTTGGCCCCTTTGGGCCCGGGGAGGGCATCGAAAAGGGCGAAATTTTGGGGTGGTGGGGTCTTCGCACAAAGAGGTTTTTAAGGGGGCTCGTGGTGGCGGCCGGGGGGGTTTTGGAGTTGGAGGAGGGGGGGGTTGCCTGGGGGGTCTTTTGGGGTGTGACTCCCTTTGGGGGGGTGGGGAAAGGGCGACCCGACCCGGGGGAAAGGGGGGGGGCTCTTTTCCCGGGTTTACCCCTGGAGAGAAAAATTTGGGTTTAAACCCCTAAAGTTTTGGCTTTGGGGCCCCCGAAACCCTTGGAATGCGGCTGGGGGGAGTGTGGTTTCCCCTTTGGGGTTTTTGGCGCCAGGGCGGATTTGGCTCCCAGGACCTTTTGCCCCTACTGGGTTTTTTTTGGTTGACCATGGTGAGTTTTGGGCTTTGGTTTTCTTGGGGGGGTTTGGGGCTAAACCCGGGGACAGTTAGCTGGGGGGGTGAAAGATGGGTTTTGGAAATATTTATCATGGTACCTTTTGGTTTTTTCTTGGGGTGGGGGGAAAGTTTTTTTGGGTAAGTATTTATGAAAAATTTTTTTTTGTTTGTATTTGTTAATAAAACGGCTTTCGTTTGGCCAATTTTAAAAACCCAAATTTGGTTTTTTCCCTGCGGGTTTTTGGGTTTAAAGGGGGGCACAAGCAGTTGGGGGTTTGGGGAAAGGCGAGGGATGAAGGAGGGAAGTTGGTGGGGGCTTTTAACGTACCATCCCGAGTTTTCCCAAAGGGGCAAGATTCGCGCCGGACCGGCCCCCCACCCCCCCTAGGGGGGGGCGCGGCCATGACCGGGAGGTGGGGCGCAGCGTCATCGCGCCCTGTTAGGGGGGGGGGGGGGGGGGGGCTTATGACGCGGCGAGGCGAAGGCTTACCCCGCCCCTTCCGCCCCCTGAGCAGTTGGGGCGGCACGAGGCAAGAATCCCACCCACCCTTTCCCCGGTTTTTTTTCCGGGTAGTGGGTTTAAGGGGTATAGGGAGTTTTTCGGGTGTATGGAGTCGTTTTTGGCGGCAGAGGTTTTTTTGGGGGTTGGAGGGGGGAGGGTTTCCTGGGGGAAATCATTTTTGGGGGGGTGACTCCCTCGGGGGTGTGGCAAAGGTTTTGGGCACACCTGGCCCAAGGTGGGGGGGTTTCCCCGGCTGGGGGCCCCTTGGGAAAAAGCAAATTGGGTTTAGCCATCATGTATGGCTTTGGACCCGAGCCCCTTTAATGGGGGTGGGGGGGTGTGGGTTTTTCCCTTTGGGGAAATTTTGGGGCCAGGTCGGATTTGGCCCCCTAGGGACCTTCCCCTACTGGGTTTTTATTGGTTGACCAATGGCTGAGTTGGTCTTTTGGGTTGCTTGGGGGTTGGAGCTAACTGGTGGACAGGTTTTGCTGGGGAGTGAAAAAATGGGTTTTGGGAAATATTTATCATGGTAAACCCTTAGGGATTGTGGAATGTTTTTGAAAGTATTTTTTGAAAAAAGTTATTTAGTTTTTATTTGTTTAAAAAAACGGCTGCTGTGGCCAATTTTTCCAAAAGGAAAGGCCCGGCCCCTTTTTGGGGAAGGGGGCACAAGGGAGTGGGTCTGGTGAAAAGGGGAGGGGTGAAGGAGGTAAGTTGGTGGGGGCTTTTTAAAGTTTGCCCTCAAATTGCCCAGGGTCAAGACCCCAAATTTGGGCCCAAATTTTGTCCCCCAAATTGGACATTTTTCGTAATTTCCCATTTAAATTAAGAATGTGTTTAATTTGGGAAAATGTTAGTTGTAGCAAAATTTTAGATGGGGGATGGAAAATTTTTTTAGAGATACATTCATGGTTGGTTTTCAAAAAGAGTGCATAATAAAGGGTATTTTTTATTAGGCAACTGTAAAATGTCATTTAAAATTTGGCCCCTTTAAAGGGGGTTTTTGGGGTTTATTTGCGGCAAAAAAAAAACCCGCATTTTTTTGGGCCCTTGCAGTTTTTTGGGCAGTAATAGAAGGTTTAAAGAATCCGTCTAATAAAGGGGAATTTTTAGAACATAGAAGATCCAACAGTTTTAAAAAAAAGAACTGTGTAGAAAATCAACTTGGATTTTCTTAAAAAAGGGCAGATTTTTTCGGATTCTAAATTTCGAACCACTTAAATTTTCCCCACTAAAAATCAGTGTGCAAAGATAAGCCTAAGGCCATGTTCACAAAGGCTTAAAACTGGACGTATTTCATTTTTTAAATTTCGCGCCGGAGTGCGCAAATTTACAGGCTGGGGAAAAAGTTCCCCGTCATTTCGGTAATCCACAGTTCTCAAGGGGGAACTATGGATTACGTCTCCTCTTCTTGCCGGGGGAAACCGTTTCGGGGGGAGATAAAATGACATGGTTTAATTTCCCGCACGTTTTAAAGCCCGCTGGCAAAGAATGTCCCAGGGGGCCCGGGTGGGTGCCCGGCCCCCCGGGTCCCGCCCCCGGCCACACGGCGTACTTGCGGGGTGTAATTACATCCCGCAAATAAGCCGTGTGAACCTAGCCTAAGACTTGCTATTACCCTGTTTCCCCCAAAATAAGACACAGCCGAAAGTAAGACCTAGTGCATTTTTTTTCCATGCAGTTGAAAGTTTGGCTGCTTATGCTGATGTTTTGTGATGAAATCACTACCGTATATTAATACATGTTGATTTTTTTTCAACAATAAATGTGAATTGTTGTTCATGGAAAAAAAAAAATACATCCCCTAAAAATAAGTCTTAGCTCGTCTTTAGGAGCAAAAATTAATATAAGACACTGTCTTATTTTCAGGGAAACAGGGTATGTGCATGGATGTTTATAGACGGGTGCACACGTACATAAGGGTTTTCACACAACAGATTTAGATGTGAACAATGACTGGTCAGAGGATGTGCCTAGTTCCTATGTTATCGTATGTTCTATGGTCAGAACTAATTAATTCCTGTACATACCTCAAGACTTTAGTGATTTTACATGGTGCCTTGGGACATTTAATTATGCAAATGTACCTGAGATCAGTTACAAAAATCAATACTTTCCATGTCAGTTGAGATAAGCCCCTTGTCTTATCCAGACACTTAATGCCTAATTTACATAGATTCACATCAGAATTGGCAGATAACCTATACTATGTAACTTAAAGGAAATTAAAATATTTTCTTGAAACAAAAAGGTAACTGTCATGTACTTGTTCCCTGAGGTGTCATAATAAGTATATAAATGAAGAACTAAGAGACACAAAGGTAGAATGCTTGGAGAAGTAGGAGAACCAGACATTCATTGTGAACCAAATCATTGGTTGTAAAAGGGTTCTCTGCCTGAAACAATCCAGATTTATTTTTTTTGTTTTTTTAACTATGTTTATCACAAGTTGTCCCCTGATGGTTCCCAAAGTAATTAGCTGTAGCCTAGCAGTGAGTGCTTAAAGAGGTTTTCTCATCATGCAGTTTTACAGATCCACAGCCGGCTTTATACTCACACTTCCTGGTAAGGCTGTGGGTTGTCCTATATTAATTATTATGATTAACATATCAGCTCTGCTAGTCCTGTTACAGTGACATGACTTCAAGACATTAATAAACTGTAGTACACAATACTTCAGAGATCTAAAGGGTGAAAGCTTGTCATTTACTTAGGTAAGCAAACTCTGTTGCTAGAGATCAGACTCTGCAGAGTATGACTCACCATGGTCGAATGGCAGCTTGTGGAGCAATGAGATAAGAGACAGAGCAGGAGAGAGGTGGTCAGTAACCAAGAGAAACATGTACCCTAAGAGGAGATACAATCTTCTTTATCTCCTGAGCAAAGCTAAATTAAAACATCAATGTATTCTGTTATAGTCTTCATTCACCTTTCCATACATGTTAAAAGCTAATCATTGTGGTTAGAAAACCCTTTTAATTTTCCTGCAGTGCCGGCACAGGGCAAACAAAGCAAACGGAGCCCATTTATATCAGTGGGTTGTCTGTAGGATTGGTCTTCCGGAACAAGACACTTTTGTAAACACTCTCCACTCTGTAATGAGGATCCTAAAAAGTGGACCCCCCCATCCATGTCAACAGGGAATTCCCTAGAAGGGAATATCAGACGGGTTTACTATACTGGACAACTCCTTCAATATGTTTCTAATGTACATGCATAAAAAGAAGAGTCTTCTCTACAAGCAGTGTGAGATTGATAGGTCTTTGAAAATATTGGATACCAAAACTTAAAGTGAACTGGTTTAGTGGTTTATACTAGCTTATCTGCTAGCAGGATATAAGAAAGGGAGAAAAGCTGCTCACTGTGATATACCGGTTTATATGATTTGATTTCTGAGTAAAAGGCAGAAAAAATCCTGACTTGACTTCTAGAAGGGGTGTTCCAATACAGGAACGTCCGATAACAGGTTGGCTCATAGCTATCTACAAGCCAACCGTGTTAAAGAATGAGGAGGGCAACACTTGCATCCGTCCTCTCTATTCACTTCTATGGGAAGTTCTGAATATAGCGCATCGGGCTACATTCAGGACTCCTATAGAAATGAATAGGGAAGACAGTTGCAAGCACCACCCTCCTCATTCTGTAACAGGCCAGCCGATAGCTAACCATGAGCTGACCTGTTACCTGAGGTTCTTTCATGAGAACACCCCTCTAAAAGACATTAGAAGTCCTGCTTACCCCACCCACATACAGTGACTGGTTTCCCAGTATCAATGTGTATACAGATCAAGCTGTCAATCACTGCATGTGGGCGGCGTCAGCAGTACTGTCATTTTTAAAATTTTATCTAATTTTTACTCAGAAATTCAGCATCAATTCATATAACCCTTTATATAACAGAGCTCAACTTCTCTCCTCTATCATATAACCCTATATATCGCAGGGCTCAACTTATCTCCTCTATCATATAACCTTATATATCACAGAACTCAGCTTCTCTCCTCTATCATTTACCCTATATATCACAGAGCTCAACTTCTCTCCTCTATCATATAACCTTATATATCACAGAGCTCAGTCTTTCCCCCTCTATCATATAACCCTATATATCAGAGAGCTCAACTTCTCTCCTCTATCATATAACCTTATATATCAGAGCTCAGTCTTTCCCCCTCTATCATATAACCCTATATATCACAGAACTCAGCTTCTCTCCTCTATCATATAACCCTATATATCACAGAGCTCAGTCTTTCCCCCTCTATCATATAACCCTATATATCACAGAGCTCAACTTCTCTCTTATATATCAAGAATGTGGTGCAGCGTTTGTAATATTAAATGCTTGTGTATTGTGTGATATACGAACACGTTGTTTTTATGTATTTATAGGAAAAGATAAGGGCGATGTAGGATTGGTAATTTCCACAAAAGAGGTGGCGCCCTGATAGACTATTTAGAGTGAGGAGATTGTGAATATTGTCAGAACTCCTGAGGAAGCGCGCGAGGATGCACGCGAAACGCGTTGAGTCTTTTTGTAATTGATTGTTTTTTATATCTATATTTTAAAAATAAAATTCTCAGAATTTAAAGAGGATTTTTTAACCTTTCCTTTATATCAAACGGAAAGATTTTAACTTTATATATTCAAGCGCTAGCACTACCTCCGCTCCTATTTGTGGCTGGACAGCCAGAAGTGGATAAAATAAGCTATATAACCCTATATATCACAGAGCTCAACTTCTCTCCTCTATCATATAACCCTATATATCACAGAAATCAGATTCTCTTCCTCTATCATATAACCTTATATCACAGAGCTCAGCTTCACTCCTCTATCATATAACCCTATATATCACAGAGCTCAGCTTCTCTCCTCTATCATATAACCCTATATAACAGTGCTCTGCTTCTCTCCTCTATCATATAACCCTGTATATCACAGAGCTCAGCTCCTCTCCTCTATCATATAACCCTATATATAACAGAGCTCAGCTTCTCTCCTCTATCATTTACCCTATATATCACAGAGCTCAGCTCCTCTCCTCTATCATATAACCCTATATATCACAGAGCTCAGCTCCTCTCCTCTATCATATAACCCTATATATAACAGAGCTCAGCTTTTCTCTTCTATCCTATAACCCTATATATCACAGAACTCAGCTTCCCTCCTCTATCATATAACCCTATATATCACAGAACTCAGCTTCTCTCCTCTATCATATAACCCTATATATCACACAGCTCAGCTTCTCTCCTCTATCATATTACTCTATATATCACTCCCTCTGTCATATAACCCTATATATCAAAGAGCTCAGCTCCTCTCCTCTATCATATAACCCTATATATCACAGAGCTCAGCTTCTCTCCTCTATCATATAACCCTATATATCACAGAGCTCAGCTTCTCTCCTCTATGATATAACTCTATATATCACAGAGTTCAGCTCCTCTCCTCTATCATATAACCCTATATATAACAGAGCTCAGATTTTCTCTTCTATCATATAACCCTATATATCACATAACTCAGCTTCTCTCCTCTATCATATAACTCTATATATCACAGAGCTCAGCTCCTCTCCTCTATCATATAACCCTATATATCACAGAGCTCAGCTTTTCTCCTCTATCATATAACCTTATATATCACAGAAATCAGCTTCTCTTCCTCTATCATATAACCTTATATCACAGAGCTCAGCTTATCTCCTCTATCATTTACCCTATATATCACAGTGCTCAGCTTCTCTCCTCTATCATTTACCCTATATATCACAGAGCTCAGCTTTTCTCCTCTATCATATAACCCTATATATCACAGAGCTCAGCTTCTCTCCTCTATCATATAACCCTATATATAACAGTGCTCGGCTTCTCTCCTCTATCATATAACAGAGCTCAGCTTCTCTCCTCTATCATATAACCCTATATGACACAGAGCTCAGCTTCTCTCCCTCTGTCATATAACCCTATATGACACAGAGCTCAGCAGCTCTCCCTCTATTATATAACCCTATATAACTAGAACAAACGCAGTCAGAAGAAAACTGCTGCTTTAGGAGGTTCTTTAGCGCTTGGGTTTCAAAAATTGGTCCAAAAAGCTCACAGAGCGCAGTTGCTGGAATAGAAGGTGACCTTGTATCCCAGCAACCGCGCTCCGTGAGCTTTTTTGGACCATTTTTTGAAACCCAAGCGCTAAAGAACCTCCTAAAGCAGCAGTTTTCTACTGACTACGTTTGTTTTAGTTCTATATACCTTTTTCCTTTTGTGCGGGAAAAGAATGTCTCTATGAGGATCCAGCTGTACCGTTTCTGAGTACAACTTGCTCAGGTGAGCATTTCTAACAAAGATTAACATATTACTGTACATCTTACTACTACACTATTGGAGCGCCTGTACTTTCATGCATTTTCTCCCATTTTCCAAGAACATTCTGACAAGTTAATTAGCTTTCTAAGAAACTGACCCGTGTTTGTAATTGAGTGAAGGGAGTTAGACTATCCTGCAGAATATTTTGGCACTACATATGCAATGGTGAATAACAAGACTAGAGATTGTCCAGTGCTTCTGTTACAGATACTATAATGTGCATAATCATTGGATAACACTGCCATGTCAAAACTGAGATTTTTGAACAATCCAGAATGCACAGACAGAATATGTCAATTTCACCTCCGAGGCCTTGCAGCCAAACTGGTGTGAGAAGTCGCCCTAATGTGATAGTAGTTATCTCTGACAGCAATTAACTATGGCTTACAGAGTGCATGTTGAGGGGAAACAGCTGTGATACACTCTGATACAAGGAGAAAAGGCTTCTCACCTTTCCTTAGGGACAAAAACATAGGATTCCAGACTTGCTATGGAATTCTAAAAAAAAAAAACCTCATGTAACATGAGTAAAGGCTTATTAGCCATTTTCTACAAAACTGATGGGTAATGATTTTGGGGAGTACTATTCCTAAAATATTGCCACTAAAAAGGATATAAATGCTGTTACAGCTGCCTGCACTTATAATCACTGACAAATATACCATTGTTATGTATTTTTACTTCATTTCGACAACAATCAAAGTCATATTTGAAGATACACCAAACCTCCCGGGACCCGATCATGCAACACAATGTTGCAGGCTCCTGAGAGACATATTTAAAGGAGTTTTCCAAGACTTTTAAAAGCCTGTGCTAAAATAGAAAATCAACCTATACTTAAAGGGGTTGTCTCACTACGAAGATTATAGTTGAAAATGTGGGGACCAAAAATCTAAGGATGTACTTCCTTGGTTACTATTGGCAAAGTGCTACGGTTTTAGAGAATGGGCTGGTTTACATGTGCTTAGCAACGGTGTTTGTTTATGGGTCAGGGAAGCATTCTGTCCTGCCCAGGTCGTGCACATGCAAAGGAAAGGCAGTGAAGAGGAGGGGTAGGGATGTGTGTATTGGCAGGCAAGGAGGAGAAGCGGAGAGGACAATGCAGGGGGGTTGTGTGTATTGTATCCTCTTCACTGCCTCTCCTCCATCCCTGTGGCTGCCTATACACACATCCCTGTGGCTGCCAATACACTCTCCCCCGCTCTTCACTGCCTCTTGTCTCTTCATGTCGCTGCCAATACACACAACCCCCCTGCATGTCCCCTCACTGCTTCTCCTCCTTGCCTGCCAATACACACAACCCTGCCCCTCCTCTTCACTGCCTTTCCTTTCATTGTGCATGACCTGGGCAGGACAGAATGCTTCCCTGACCAGTAAACAAACACCGTTGCTAAGCACTTTGTAAACCAGCCCGTTCTCTAAAACCGTAGCACTTTGCCAATAGTAACCAAGGAAGTACATCCTTAGATTTTTGGTCCCCACATTTTCAACTAAAATCTTCATAGTGGGACAACCCCTTTAATAATAATAATCTTTATTTATATGGCATCAACATATTCCGCAGCACTTTACAATTTAGAGGATATAAGTACAGACAAAACCAAAACATTACACAGTAACAAGCTACAAATCAGACACAAGGTGTGAGGGCCCTACTCTCAAGCGCTTACAATCTATTAGAATGTATGGGTGAGACGAAGGATGAGAAGTGCTAGGTTTACAATGGTCCAGCCTTGTTTCATAAATATGGGGTGGATTACATAAAAATTGGATGAACCTGCCACCCAGACAGAACATCTATATACAGATAAGTACCTGTGAGTGTCCAGGTGCAGGGAGTGACAGAAGTGTGTGTGACAGAAGGTGTGGGGTTAGCAATTAGGGTTCGTGGTAGGCCAGACTGAGAAGATGTATTCTCAGGGCACTCTTAAAACTATGAGGGTTGTGAGTGTGTGTGAGTGTGCCTGATCGCCCATGGTAGGATGTTCCAGAGAACCGGTGCAGCACCTGTGAAATCTTGAAGACGGCATAGGGAGGTTCAGATGATTGAGGAATGTAATTTGATTTCATCAGCAGAGCGGAGAGAGCGGGTAAGGTGGTAGACAGAGATGAGGGAGGAGATGTAGGGGGTGCAGCACTGTGAAGAGCTTTATGGGTGACAGTGATTTATGTTGTATTCTGTACTGAATGGGCAACCAGTGCAGTGACTGACACAGGGTAGAGGCATCAGTATAGCAGCTGGAAAGAAAGACAAACCTGGCTGCAGCATTCAGGACAGATTGGAGAGGAGTGGAGTTGCAGTAGTCGAGACGAGAAAGAATAAGAGCAGTAATGAGGGTTTGAGTGGTTTCCACAGTGAGAAACGGACGGATTCTGGAGATGTTCTTGAGGTGCAGGTGACAGGAGCGGGCAAGGGATTTGATATAGGGAGGTGACGGAAGAAACGGAATCTGCATAACCCCCAAGACAGCGGGCTGCTTTCCTAGGAGTAATGGTGGTACCACATACAGAAACAGAAATAGCAGGGTGGGGTTGGTCAGTAGATGGCGGAGAGACAAGAAGTTCAGTTTTAGTGAGGTTTAGTTTAAGATAGAGGACATGATGTCAGAGACAGTGGTCAGACAGTCACTGGTGTTTTGTAGGAGAGTAGGAGTGAAGTCACGGGAGGAGGTGTATAATTGAGTACGTGTAGGTAAGAGTTAATACCCCGGCACCGACTATACCGCCAAGAGTATGGTTAAGTATTATCAAGCAATCCACAATCACGTCTAGTGTGGTGCTCTGAGTGTAAACAGCAATAGTCCTTCATTGTACGTTGAAAGGTAGAATAAAGACACTCGGCACTCACCATATGACGTTACAATTTCTTCCTTTATTTCGGCAAAATATCCCGTGGAGGGCAGAATAGGATGCGGTCGTACACGGCAACAGCTGTTCGCGCTTACTCGCGCTTCTTCTCGGCCACTACGAGAATGGCGTATCAACGCCCCTTTAACTTCCCGTTGTTCAGATCACATGACATCCCTAATCAACATGCAACAATAAATAATCAATATATAAAGTGTTTTAAATTTTCATTACAAAACCGAAGAAAGGTCATTTACGATCATTAAGACTATCCTTCCCAATGCCTCAGTTCCAATATCCATTTAGCCTCACATTGCAAAAGACGCGTATTCTATCTACTCCGTTTATGGAGAAAACACTCTCTGTTAAAATGCAAAACGTACTCGAACATTTTTGTGTTCCTTTTATGTGTTGAAAAAAAAGGGGGTCCCTTTCCGTTTTTAAGAGTAAATATGTTCCCTTTTTCTTTAAAAAGGGTCTTATGGTCTTCCCCCATAAA
>JAODAL010068471.1:0-16787 GCA_025379985.1 Phyllomedusa bahiana
GTTCCTTTCTTAGTAAAGAACTGCTACACCGCCGAGTATCGGTTTTTTCCCCGCCCAACGCTCCGCATGAGGGGACTACTCCCCGCCGGGCCTCGCGACCCGGCCGTACTTTCTGGAAACCTCAAAGGGGGTTTTTTTCCCCCTGGCCGCTTGGTCCCGATCACACTGCTGCTATCCTGCTGACTCGGGGGCCCACGACCCACTTGTGGCTGCGCTGCGCCTGACGCCAAGTGACCCCCTCCCCCCCGACGTGATGAAGCCCTTGCCTCACCCGACTCCCAGTGCGGTCGGCACATCATCATCTTTTTGTGTTTCATCGTCACTGCTGTCCCTCATCACGGTCTTGGTAGCCGAGCTGACCCCTCACAACATGACCTCCCAGCCACTCTACACATCTATACTTGCCGCCTACGAAAAGCAGGCGATATTGGCCCCCTTTTCTCGGCTCCAAGTAGCTCGGGGACGGGGCCCTCCTCAAAATTGTTAAAACCTCGCTATATAGTGGCGCTGAGCCAACCACATATAATCTCGGGGCTGGGGGAACCGAGGGGACAGAGGCGGGCGAGGACAATGGGGGCCGCTGACCCCTCCTGGGCCAACCAACTTTTTGGTTGTGTCTGGGTTCCCCCGACTTTTTGGCGGGGGTTTTCAACATCGGGGAGGAAAGGATGCCCTAGAAACCCAATCAAGAACCCTTGGGTTGCTAAACAACCACGGCCGCTGGGAAAACCCCGTGGCAGTTGTGGCCCTCCCCCGGGATCCCCTGCTACGACGTCCCCTTGTGTGCTGCGACCTGGCCTTTTCCGGGAATGTTTTGTCCCATGCCACTCCAGGTAAAAAAGCCTGCCCCCTCTCTGTCTTACATATGTTTGTTCTAAAATGAAAAGACCCCTGTTTGATGATGATATTTATATATAAAAAAACACCCTGTTTTTGACTCCAAATAACCCAGTAACAAGCTTGGGTAACCCTTTTTATAATTGCGCTTTCCCCAAATGGCCAGGAAAAATTTTACTTTATGTGTCGTTTAAAAACACGTTGCTTTACAAATGTAAAAGCCAAACAGGCTTAATTAACCTTTGGGCATGAATTGGGTACAGGAAAAATGTATTATGTTGGCGTTTAAAAAAGGTTTTATTTTTGTACACACCACAAACAACGCTTTAAATTTAACCCCTGGAGTAAATTGCGCCAAAAAATTGAGCCGCACAAATATTGCTTTTTTAGCGTTTTTAATTTCGTGTTTTTTTAAAACCACACAACAAGAGAAAAAGTTTTAAAACCCTTTTCTTTTGAAAATTAGGCTACGGAAAAAAATTTTTATATTTTTGGGGTTGAAAAAGACGGGTTTATTTTTGTCGACACCACAAAAAAACCTTAATTAACCCCGGAGTTAAAATTTCGCCAAAGAATTGGCCGCACAAAATAGTAGCTTTTTTAGCGTTTTTACAATGCGTTTTTTCTACGGCACAAAAAAGGAATACAGTTGTAATTAAACCTTTGCTTGTAATTAGGCACGGGAAAAAAATGTATTTTTTTGGGTTGAAAAAAAGGGCTTATTTTTGTCAGCCAATAGCAAAACAACATTTAAATTAACCCCTGGGATGTAAATTGCCCAAAGAATTGAGCCGCACAAACATATTTTGTAGCGTGTTTAAAATTGCTTTTTTCTACGCCCACAACAAGAATACGTTTGTAATTAACCTTTGCTTGTAAAATTAGGTACGGGAAAAAATTTATATTTTTTGGCGTTGAAAAAGAGGGTTTATTTTTGTCGCACACCGCAAAACAATGCTTAATTAAACCCCCCGGGATGAAAAATTTCCCCAAAGAATTGAGCCGAACAAAATAGTAGCTTTGTACGTGTTACAATTGCTGTTTTCTACGCCAAACACAACAAAGATACAGTTGTAATTAACCCTTTGCTTTGAATTAGGCTACAGGAAAAATGTATATATTTTTGGCTTTTAAAAATACTTTTTTTTTTTGTCACCACACCAGCAAAAAAAACGCTAAAAACCCCTGGATGAAATTTTGCACCAAAGAACTGAGCCGCACAAAATAGTAGCTTTGTAGGGGTTTTTCCAATTGGTGTTTTCTACGCCACACAACAAGAGATACAGTTTTAATTTAAACCCTTTTGCTTGTAATTGGGCACAGGAAAAATTTAAAATATTTTGGCTTGAAAAAGAGGGTTTTTTTGGGTCAGAACCAGCAAACAACGTTTAAATTTAAACCCCCTGGTGTAAAGGGGCCGCAAAGAATGAGCAGAAAAAAAATTGTTTTTTCGATTGAAAAAACGCTTTTTTCTTTAAATGAATAAAAAGGGAACTGGCTTAGATCCCACTTGGTATTGTTTTAAAATTTGCAAGTGCTTTGGATGCACACGATTTCAGACCAATACCCCAAAAAAATTAGAAATAGAACATTAAGAAAATCTTAGAAAATGGACACCCAAAAAAATCGCTATAAAAAAAATCAATTCTTAGGGAAAAAGAAACAGCCGCGCACACCTTCCTGATGAACGTGAGAGGGGGTATCTCCCGGGTCGCCCCCGGGACTTATATGGGTTTGGGTGACGCCCAAAAATCCCCCGGTCTCTGATTGGTTCATCTCTCCCACATGCATGCGGCTAATCCCTTCTTCCTCCCAGAGTGTTTTTGCCCATGACGCCAGTCCGCAGCCATTTTATCAATCAAAAGCACCTTCGTTCACCCGAAAAACCCCAAAGTTCCTTCGTTCCAAACCCGAAGTTTTCCTGAAATTCTAATGTTCCCTTCTTTAGAACAATTCCCCCATCCAAATTTGTAATCATTAATTGTAATTTTTTGGCTTCTGCCACACTGCCGTTACTGCTACTGGGGCATTTTTCTTTCACTGCTGGCCCCTTCTCGTTGTTCCACCGTGACATGGAATGTAAAGAAGACACAACAGATGTTCAAGTTGGTCAATGAGCATTTTCTAAAATTCCTGCATTCTACGTCAATTTGTGTGGGGGAAGGAAAGTGTTCATTTTTGTTTTGTAACGTGGATAAGGAAGGTGGACACCCAATAACGCTTTTTCTTTTGATTGCCTTGATGCGTGGGTCTGTTGCAGGTAATGTAGCATCCAAACATTCATGTGTGGATTCTGCCAGGATCCCCCAAAGCCTTGGGGTTTTGAGGGGCACTAACCAGTCTTTTTCCTCTTCTTCCCCCCTCCTCCCCCTAAAATCTGTGCCAACCTTTTCCCACCGAAGGCAATGGGTACCGGTGGTGCCCAAACCCCTCCCTCATATCCTCCCCCCTTTCCCCTCATCATACTCACCAGAGGAGGGGCACCGTCATGCCCTCTACTCTGTGAGCTTACCTGCCGTCCTGCACTCGCCCTGGACCTCAAACCACCGCTTATAGAAGACCGATTCAATTGTGAAACAGGCCTTCTACATCTGACGGCGGGGAAGGCTCTGTATCCGCCCATCCTCTCCTCACTGGGCCCGGGGCCTGCTTCCGCGAGAGTTTATGCTTTGTTTTCCCCTTAAATTTGACCCAAGGCCTTGCGCAACGTCATTGCCTGACTGACCATTTTGGTTTTCGTCTTCAAAAATGTCAAGATGTTTTAGAGATCCCTTTACCTGCCTCCCCCTCTAAAAGGCTCAACACCCCCAGGGGCACCCGCTCGTGAGGCCATGTGACACTTCAACTGTAATGGGTTTACGCTGCTGCCACAATCGCTGGAAAAAGTTTTAGGGTTTGGGAAAATTAGTATGTTTCTCGAACAATGAGACGATTTACGGAAGGCCCAATCATGCTGCAATGCGCCAGTCGCGCCGAAGCAGGGGCGAATGCCCCGAAGTGTGAGCTAAGACCTCAAGCCTTCTCAGCAGACAGTTAAAACCAGGGGAGGCTTGAGAAATTTCTTTTCACAACCGGTTTTGGGTTTTGTGCCTGGCAAGAGTGTCGAAAAATCTACCGATTCTAAGGGCAACAGGGAGATTTCTTAGCACCCAGCCACTGGTCGGTCTGAGTGCTTAGTGCTGTCCACAGCTCTTGAGCTGTGTGTTGACGGTCTCCAAGACACATTAATTTCAGAACAGCCTGGTTCCTCTTGGCATGTAATGCGACCTGTCGAGATTGTTGATCTGGACTCTACACCATCCTAGACCGTGCTTACTAGTCCATGTGTCTGTAGTGGGATGGACTTTGGTGGACACAGATGCAGCCAACGTGCAGGAGATCTTTTCTACAACGTGGCGGGCCCGGGGGGAGTACAGCTTTTTGGCAAAGAAAGGCCTGCCGGCATTGATATAGGGGGCATGCCAGGGGCCATGGGGATGTGGCGGAACCCATATGGTCTTCCAGGCGGAAAGGCAACATTTTCCAAGGCCAAAAGCCTGCAGTGCCGAATTCTGGTTTTGGCTTTGGGATGGTGTGTGAAAGCATTTCTTCTGCTCACCACCTGGTAACAGAAGGCGGCTGGTGGATGGTTGCTTACACGTGCAGGTCAGATGGTGGAAAGGGGAAGTGTAATGTGTTGCTGGTGGTGGGAACTCCCCGGGAAGTGTCTGGGGCTGGGGATGGGCTTGCCGCTGCTGCTCCCGACATCGGCAGCAGAGGAATGCTTGCGCTTTGGGAAGTGGTGGAGGCAGAAAATGTCACGGGGGGTTTAAGCCCAGACCTGTGTGGCCCTTTTTTTCCAATGATTTTTCCACAAAATTCCTGCTTTTCCCTGCATGGCCGTTCATGCAGGGTTTTGGTTAAATTTTTAGATTTTTTCCCTTTCTAACACGTTGAAATCAAAGCCGGCATATGACGTCAGTCGGCGAATCTGAGGCTTGATCGAAAAAGGCCCAGGCTTCACAGGTCCTGGACCTCTTCGATGGGGAAAACCTAGTAGCAGTGTTCCCACTGCCCCCCCCCTGCCCTGGCTGGCGGATTAATGTCAGCGGACTTGTGAGACCACCCTCTCCCTTTCACAGGCCAGACCCATACTGACACTACCCTGTCATCCTCATCCTCCACTGATGAGGTGCTTGCAAGCTGCTGTTTAAAACACCACGTTGGATCTGCAATGTCATCATCACAGGTGACTTCCTCTTCCTGATAGTTTACATCCTCAAGCTGTTGGCTAGAAACCACAGGCACTGCGAGGCACCGCTGACCGCTCGATATTTCTGCTGACAGACCAGCTTCCTTCACCTCCTCCAAGGGCATCAGCGATTGGGCGTCACAACAGACAAAATCATACTCTTTGGTCTCTTGATCTTTTGAAATGCCTTTTGACCCCAACCGCATTGTGTCATTAAAGAGCGCTTCAGAGTATGGATTATCCACAGTGGTCTGTACACTTGTTGACATTTGGGCTGTGTTTGCTTCAAGTTGGACTGATGATGACAATGGTGATGACAACATTTGTGCCTTTGACTGAGAGGAAGAAAAGGTAAAACTGCTGGATGAAGGGTATGTTAACCACTGAAGAACGAATTAGCGCCACTCTTTAGAAATAAGACGCACAGGGAACCGACCAAGTGATGAAAGGCCTGACGGCCTGGACTGCAAGTTCCTTTTACGAAAAAGGACCTGGGGACTTCGCAACCCTGTTGTCACCATTGGGGGTGAGTGGCGCCACGGTCTGTGTATTGGACTGCGGACACACTCGCTCCCTAGTGCACCTGTACTCACCCGGCCACGCTCCTGTCTGTCCGCGTCCTCCTGCCTGCCGGACGCTGTCCCTATATAACCTGGTCTCTTCCGTCCATTCCACGCTGGATCTTTAGCGCTATATGCCTTTGGAGAAAGTGTTCCATTGTCTCGTTCCTGACTTCCGTGCACCGAACCTTTGGCTTCTGCCTACCGACCTCGATCCTTCGCCGCCAGCCCTGATCTGTCTGCCTGACCCTGACTACGAATTTGCCCGACGTTCTGGTACCTCGCTGCACCTTGGCTGCCTCTGCAAGTATGTCACTTCAGGGGTAGCGACCTGGTGGAATCCCACCACAGCAAGTCCATCCCGCTTTGCAGCGGGCTCCGGTGAATACCGGGACCCACTTAGATTCCGCTCCCTGGCGTGGCCTGTACCACTGCTTGCGGCGGTCAATGGATCCACTACCTGCTCATCCGTTACAGTAAGATCCAGCCATGACTTCCACCAAGGTGCTGTTGCCCAGTGTGGGGGATCTTATGACCGTTGTTGCCCAGCAGTCCCAGCAACTGGCACAACAGGCGCAACAACTGAACCAGCTGAAAATGATGCAGCAGCTCATCGCTGCCCAACAGCAGTCCCAGCCATCTCCCGCGGTTGCTCCTGCTCCGGCGGTTCCACTGGCCCGTGTGGGCCCCAAACTCCAGCTGTCGCTCCCTTCCAAGTATGAGGGAGACCCGAAGCTTTGTAGAGAGTGCATCACCCAATGTTCAATGCACGTGGAGCTGATGGCCGACAAGTTTCTGACCGAACGTTCTAAGGTGGCATTTTTGGTCAGTCTACTTTCCGGGAAGGCCCTGGCATGGGCTACACCCCTCTGGAATAGAATGATCCTGTGACGGCGGACCTATAGGCCTCTGTTGCTGAAACCGTGCCCCTGAACCTGCACCAAGGGGACTCCTTGGTAGGAGGTTATGCCTTCCGGTTCTGCACCCTGACATCAAAACTAACGTGGAATGAGGTGGCCTTGTGCGCCACCTTCAAGATAGGCCTCTCCAGTAGAGTGAAGGACGCGCTGGCTGCTAGCGATCTCCCGTCTTCTCTGTCTGAGCTGATCCATCTCGCTACGCATATTGATGTGCGCTTCGCAGAGAGGGAAGAGGAACTCCGTCTGGAACGTTATTCCGTCCAGTCTCGTCGGCTTCCATGCCTGGCTCAGGTGTTCCAGAGGCCTCCTCTGCCACTTCCACAGGCTTCTGGCAAAGAACCCATGCAAGTTGACAGAGCCCAACTCTCCGAGCAAGAGCTGTCCCGGCGTCGGGGAGAGAATTTGAGCCTCTATTGCGCCAGCCCCAAGCATTTCCTTAGGGACTATCCGCTGCGCCCCAAACGGGCGGGAAATGCCCGCATCTAGGCTTCGTGGGAGAGGCGTCCCTAGGTGCTAGCTCTACCTCTCCACGCCTGACTATGCCGGTTCAGGTCATGACCGTTTCGGGACTTTCGTTCTAGGCTCCAGCTTTCTTGGATTCCGGGTCTGCTGGGAGTTTCATTCACACCTCCCTGGTGATGCAGTATCGCCTTCCAGTAATCCGCCTGAAGAAGCCGCTAGTAATATCCTCAGTCAACGGGGAGCTCCTGAAGGACTCCATCTTGTATGCTACCAAACCGTTGACCCTTCAGGTGGGGGCTCTACATAAGGAGAGGATCGAGTTCCTTGTGCTTCCCCAGTCTTCGTGGGCCATTCTTTTGGGGCTACCGTGGCTACAGCGCCATGCCCCTATGCTTGATTGGAAGACGGGAGAGGTTCTCCGCTGGGGACCGGACAGCTTGAACCGTTGTTTGGTGGCACCTCGATCGGTGCTTCCCACCTCTCTGCCAGTGCCCCACAAACCATTGCCTGGACTTTCTGCAGCATATCAGGACTTTGCAGATCTTTTCTGAAAAACAGGCGGAGACCCTTCCTCCTCATTGGCCGTACGACTGCCCGATTGACCTGCTGCCGGGAACCAGTTCTCCCCGGGGCAGGATCTATCCTTTGTCTGTGCTGGAAACCTAAGCCATGTCTGCTTACGTTCAGGAAAACCACCGGAAGGGGTTCATACGCAAGTCCTTCTCTCCGGCCGGTGCAGGATTCTTTTTTGTGGAGAAGAAAGATGGCTCCTTGCGGCCTTGTATTGATCACAGAGCTATATGACCGGCTTTGTGGAGCACAGATTTTCTCCAAGCTGGACTTACGGGGGGCCTACAACCTCATCCGCATCCGAGAGGGGGATGAGTGGAATACTGCCTTTAACACACGGGATGGACACTTCGAATACGTTGTCATGCCCTTCGGGCTGTGCAACGCCCCAGCAGTCTTCTCACGCTTCGACTTCCAGGCTGCCTCCTCAAGTATGTAACGTCAGGGGTAGCGACCTGGTGGAATCCCGCCACAGCAAGTCCATCCCGCTTTGCGGCGGGCTCTGGTGAATACCGGGACCCACTTAGATTCCGCTCCTTGCCGTGGCCTGTACCACCGCTTGCGGCGGTCAGTGGATCCACTACCTGCTCATCCGTTACACTCTCGCTTGCTTGTTGTCCAGAGCACTGAAAGGAGCGCCTTGTCTCATACCTCTAGTTCCATGTCCTACGCCCCTCCTTGCTCGCTTACCACCTCTAGTTCGTTCCATTTTCAAGAATATAGATACTAAAAAGGTTAAGATTTGTTCACAGTCTCTTATTGAAGGATTGTACTCTAAAGACAGCAAATCAAGTGCTCTTAAATGCCTGTCCTTTGCAACGGGTAAATATAATAATAAACAGAAATTTGTCTATGGATTAGCAGTAAAAGGAGGTCATATGGAAGAACCCTGACAGCAAATCACGTGTTCTTAAATGTCTGTACTTTGAAATGGGCAAATAAGATTATAAACATAATTTTTTTCTATGGAATATTAGTGAAATGGGGTCGGATGGAAGAACCCTCTCAGCAAATCAAGTGCTCTTATATGCCTATACTTTACAATAGGCAAATATGATTATAAACAGAATTTACAAAACTATGTAACTCCCTAACAAATGATGTGTCTGATTCCCTAAGCTAGCTTCCGCCCCCCCCCCCCCTTGAATAATCTAACTAGCAGCTTTTCCTGTTTAAAATCATTATTAGATGGTTTTTCTGCCTGCTAGCAAATCAGCAGATACAGGCAGCAGTGTGTGTACTACAGAGATTAAGGTGGAAATGGCGTTCAACAGGAAATACAGTGACATACACATAAGAGGGTCATGTGATTTTAGCAGCCAATGAGATCCCTATACCCTCACTGGTGATGTTTTTGATCCCCACTCTGTGCTCTGCACTGATTGGTTGGCCACCAAAACTGGACGAAGCAGCTGAAAAAAAGCACCAAATGCAGGTCCCGAGCCTGAATTTAACTTTTGCTGACTAATTTGGCTCAACACTAGTAGGCGCCCAAGACGGTTCCTACCTCTGCCTACCTGTCGTCCCGGCCCTGGTTGTCAGTACTCTCAGCCACTCCCTATAAGTCCCAGTTCATAACTAAGGAACAGTTGAAAGTTGAAGAGACATAAATCAGGAACTGCCTGTAGTTTTAAGTGAGCCCTGATAATACATCTTCTTAAGCAGGCTTACTAAAATCCCTAACTGCCAACCCCTCTCCTTACTGTCACACACATTTCTGTCACTCTTGCACATGGGCACTCTCAGACACACATCTGTATATAAATGTACTGTCTGGGTAGCTGATTCATCCACTTTATGTAAACCCCTCCATATTTATTAAACATGGCTGGACCATTATGTAAAACAAGCACTTCTTACCCATACACCGTAATAGATTGCAAGCTCTTGTGAGCAGGACCCTCACACCTTGTGTCTCATCTGTAAGTAGCTGTTACTATGTAATGTTTGCTTTTTGCCTGTAATTATATAAGTGTAGCAGGATATGTTGCTGCTATATAAATAAAGATTATTATTATTTTTATTAGTATTACTAGTATTATTAAACATTGGATAACTTTATGTGCATATTTGCAAGTTCTGCAGCAGGTGGAGCCTCATCTGTAATTGCCAGAAGTAGAGCGCACATTTGTGACTTTCTAGTGCGTTTTTATAAACTTGGTGATAATATGGTGCTAAATAATTTTTCTTTTTTAGAGACAAAATGACAACTATTCATTTAAAATATAAACTACCATGGGGTCCTGGTAAAGGATTGTGATGTTTTTTATGAAAAGCTACTACTACCCGTTGATATTGGTTTATGAAATTTGCAGAAAATGTGTTTGGATCACCCTTCTATTTCATTTTACCTCTTTTTTTACCAGATTTAGTTACTAATAAACTTCCTAATTTTTATTATTGACTATATATTGTGCTCTGTCTAAACTCCCGTTTGGGTGGCCTCTGTCAGGTAGTTTATTGTGTTCCTCTTTAAAGGGGTTTTATCATTATAAGCTTTCGTAGACTTGAGCTGTTTCTATCTGTTTCAGATTCAAATACAGGGGCGAAACTCTCTTCCCTGTAGGTGTGTATCTCCTTACAGGAGGCGTGTCTCCCCTCACTGAAGAGTTGTGACATCATGATTCTGTGTGAAGCAGTGGAAGGGAGAGGACGTCAGCTCCTGCAATGTTATCTTGTCTGCAGAGCTGTCACCTGCCTCCCAGGCTGCACAAGCTCCTTGTAACCAGAGCCCCTGCATTGCTGTAACCAGAACCCCTGCATTGCAGTAACCAGTACACATGCATTTTTGTAAGCAGTTATACATACAGCCTGAACTGATGAAACAAATGTGAGAAATGCATGCTGCCCTCCCTCCCCCCTCTGTTATCAGGCAGGAGCACAGAGTATAAGACTGTGCAATATGAGGGTAAAGTGAATCTAACAGCTAGACACACAGTAATTGCCCAGATCTTTTACATAGAGCTATCACTGGGATATTTGCATAGAGAGGAGCTGAGACAGCCTTCATTCTACACACACAGCCCTCTCAGGCAGTTAGTTTCACTTTTGTTTTCCACAGCTCAGAAAGGAGTAAGCACAGAGTGCAGGCAGCCAATCACAGAAAATGGGGGCATGTCCCATCCAGAAATAGCTATAGAGGCACAGATCAGCTCATATCTGCTATACCAATTGCAAAAGTGTTTATTTTTACTGTCCCCATCATTTGAGATATGATCTTTGTAGAGAGAAAACCCCTTTAACCCCTTAAAGACCAGGCGTTTTTTTTTGGTGACACGTTCGTTTTTCCCTCCTTGCCTTCTGAAAGCAATAACTTTTTTATTTTTCCACCTACATAGACACATGAGGGCTTTTATTTTGCGGGACAAGATGTACTTTCTAATGGTGTTATTCATTATACTATAGAGTATACTGGGAAACCGCAAAAAAATTCCAAGTGGGACAAATTGTGAAAAAAAATGTATTTTCGGCATGTTTGCAGGGGTTTTGCTTTTACAGCGTTCAATCTTCGGTAAATATGATGTATTATCTGTATTCTACATGTTGTTACGCATCTGGCAATACCAAACATGTAGGGTTTCCGTTATGTTTTGGTACCGTAAAAAAATTCCAAACATTTTCTATTTTTGAAATTTGAACTGCGGCACCATTTTGTGCGACCAATAACTTTTTTGTACTATCACCTACGGGCGTCAGGGAGGGTGCTTTTGTTGCGGGCTGAAGTGTACTTTTTATCGCTAGTAGTTTGGAATGCATGCAACTTTTTTGATCATTTGTATTCCATTTTTTGAGTAACGTAAAATGGCCAAAAAACGCAATTTTGGTGTTTGGAATTTTTTTTCTTCTACGGTGTTCAGCGTACGGGATGAATGATGTTATATTTTTATAGATCAGACTTTTTCGGATGCGGCGAAATATGTGTAATTTTTTTATTATTTTAATGATTTTATTTGTAAAATGGTGAAAGGGGTGATTTGAACTTTTAATACTTTTTTTTTTTTTTTTTTTATGAGGCCACCTATGGTACTTGACCACTAGGTGGCGCGATTGTTAATACAACCTAATGCATTGCATAGGCAATGCATTAGGGTGTACAAAGATGGTGGTTTCCCCACTTCCTGTCTGCGGACGGAAGTGGGGCAAACCGGCCAGGGTAAGTGACGGGAGCCTTCACAAGGCTCCCCACCACCATGCCCGGTCGTCGGAGCTGTTACTGCCCGGTGTTAGTGGCGATTTGCCGCTAACACCCGCCAGCTGTTTTCGGTGGGGGGTACCGGCGCGATCCCCCTGCAAAGCCCCTTAGCGGCCCTGGGATGTACTCATACGCCCAAGGTCGTTAAGGAGTTAAAGCATGAATGATCGGAACATTCCCCTTCAGCATGAAAAAGCTTGTCTGCCGGTACTACATGCTATGTATGTCAGGGGTGGTCAGTGTGTTATATAGTATTCCCATCAAAAGGAAGTTCTGTAAGACAATAGGCTGAACTGGATGGATATATTTTTTAGTCTTACAAATTATGTAAGACTAAAGGTTGGATTTGGCTGGAAGGGACTAAGGTTGCATCTGCTGAGTTAATTATAGACAGCAAGTGCAAGTGGGCAAGACAGCTGAAAACTAACCAGAGAGTCATATATGGAATCAGGAATAGAAGTATCTAAACAGCAGTCTAAGAGGAGTCAATAAACCAATCCAGAGTCAAACGAAGAAGAGTAGCCAGGAACCAGAGAGACAGATAGAGAAAACAAGGGTGATCAGCACCTTCTTTCCAATCAGCAGCACAGACATATACCTTGTGAACCCTTGGTGCTATTTCTCTATAGTGTGCTGACAAGAGGCACAGACTGTTTATTGAAATCTGTCATACCACTGATAAAATAAAAGGACAAAATGGAGCCAGGACACAGAACCCAAGGTAAAGGACGACCAAGAGTAAGGTTAAAATACCTTACCACAGCCATTGACTGGTAATTGTTTCAGAATGATAGATTCTACTCTTAATCTCAGACTGAAGCTTGGTTGGTGGACATGACAACCTTAAAAGGACAGGGTGTTAATTCCTAACAGACAGAGGTGTATTTATTTTTGTTTTATGTGTAGAGGTTACAGGTTGTTGTAGCTCTCATTTGCTTTTTGCCCTAGATGTTTCCAGGACATGGGAATGGTTTGCTTCACAATGCAGCAGCAGAAACAAGGTCTGTAGCCAAATTACTGTCCTGTGACCGGCATCCTGGCAGAAATGTTCAAGTGATCCTGGCTCCCAGCAGTGATGCTTATTGGATCTTAGCCAAGGCTGTGCCTGTGGACTAAGACAACAGTATTTTAGAAGGCCGCAGTTAAACCCCTCAGGGCGCAGTCAGTTTTGGATGGAAAAACGCAGCCCCATTTTTTAAATCTGATATATGTCAATTTATGTGTGAATAATTTTTTAATACTTTTATCTGTCCATATGATTCAGTTTCCTCGTGACATATTGTGCTTCAGGTTAGTAATACATTTTTGTCTATAGAATCCTTGTTTATAGGGGGCGTGGCCTAACCTTGGATGTGAGCAGACAGCTCCCTGGTGTGCTCCTCCAGAGACTCTTTTAATCCAGCTCAATCAAGCCTCAAATTAGATATTATCTTGCTAAAACCAAACAGGATTAACAGAGGAGAGGATAATAAACGCTTCAATAGCATCTGTGGCCTGCTGGCTGAGATATAACCCGACTTCTGGGCATTTTAAATCTGAGGCCTACTAAGCCTGACACTTCCAGTGTAACATCAGAGGCCCTGCTGCTTCAGTCTACACCCAGACTGTGTCTGCCAGACACCTCAACATCTCCATGCTTACCTCCTGGCTTCAGCTTCCAGATCCTGGCTTCGGCGCCTAGATACCAGCTCCGGTGAGTCCTCTGTACTTCTGCCCACGCTGTGATCGGGTCAGGCACTCTTGCTGCAGGGGACTGTGACAGCACCCCTACCTCCACCTGACTTATTGCCTGAACGCAGTCTTATTAAAGCCTGCTTGCCTGAGCATATCACACAGACCTACTGTACATCTTTGTCCTGGCTCTTCTTATATAACAGGCAGTGATCAGACACTATCCTCCTGCCTCATCTGTATTAAGCAGCAGCAGCACTCATCCATCCATCTGGACACTTTACATATATCCCTGCTTATTAGCTGCATTCTGCCTCCCAAAATCTCTATCTTTCTTATGAGTGGGTGATTTTGCTGATCCCAAGATCTCTTCCAATCAACAGAAGGTAGACAAAACAGCACCTTTTTTCCAATCAGCAGCACAGACATCTACCTTGTGAACCCTTGGTGCTATTTCTCAATAGTGTGCTGACAAGAGGCACAGACTGTTTATAGAAATCTGTCATACCACTGATAAAGAAGTAAAAAAAAAAAAAAAAGCTTTCCTCAATTACCTAATGCCCCCTGGTGTTAAAGTCTTATTACTACTCAAAGCTGCATAATTGCTGTTCCCCAGCTACTTATTATGGGTGGAACATCTAAGAAGAATCCAAGACACAAACCAACAAAACTTCCAGAGTTTTTCTCCTCCACCCAACGTAAATCTCCCTCAAAAAGGGGCCTGCAATTTTCTTCATCACCTCCATCACCATCATCCAGGGCATAATCAATTGATTTAGAACAACAGGAGCAAATGGAAGGTCAGCTGCTGACAGTGAACACCTTACATCAGCTCTTCTCCTCCTTCAGAACATCTCTACATGCTGATTTAAAACAAGTGATGTATGATCTTAAGCAGGACTTTCAGTCATTGGCTTCACGTACGGAGCATATAGAGTCAAAAATGTCAGACTTCGCCAACTCCCATAATGCGCTCATTGAAGCCAATTCTGCCCTGGAGGAGGAAGTCCAGCGCCTCTCAGCCAGAGTGATTGACCTGGAAGACCGGTCCAAACAAAATAACATAAGACTCAGGGGAATTCCGGAGTCAGTTGCCCCGGATCAATTTGCGCCCTACCTTACTGACCTAATGGCACTCATCCTTCCTCATTGTACCTCACAAGATCTAATAATAGACCGCATACACAGAATCCCTAAACCCAAGAATTTACCCTCTCAGTTCCTGAGGGATATCATTGCGAGAATACATTTCTATAATGTCAAAGAAGATTTCCAATCTCCCAGAAAGGTTCCAAGCAATCTCCATCTTTCCGGACTTGTCAGGGATGACAATGCTCAAGCGCAAAGAATTTCAACTTTTTACAAAAATTCTTAGAGAGAAACAAATCGTATACAGATGGGGTTTCCCCGTCAAACTAATTATTATTAAAGTTGGCTCACAGTTCCTATGCAACACCCCAGAAGAAGCAAGATCACTGCTGAAGAACTGGCATCTCCTCTCATCCTCTTCAGATTCAAGCCCGGTCCGCAAAAAGCAACCAAGACCCGAGATCATAACACCCCTATGGTCTGAAAAGTCTTCTAAGATTAAAGGGGTTTTGCCACGATGTAATGTTGACCTGGGATCCTCCAAAATGGGTATTTAATCACTTTTCTAAATGTATGTGATTACAAAAATTGCAGCCTGAGAGAGCTACAGGCTGCCTTACCTGCCCTTAGTTACTTCAAAGCTTCTATCAGATACGACCTGACAAGAGCTGCTGGCCGGGCTTGCACAGAGAAAGCTTCTTATCTGATGAGACTGAGCTGCAGAAGCTTTCAAGGCACCGGGTAGAAATATGTTGTTTTTTGTATACAGAATCCACTAGTTGTAGTGTGATTATCTGAGTAGATCCCTGCTTTATCTGATGACAGAGAACATGAAGGAGCTTTCAAGCTGCTGTGGAGAAAGCTGTTGTCTTTTGTATACAGAATCCACTAGTTGTAGTTTGATTATTTGAGTGAGCATTTCACACGATCCCTTATGCAGCTCTGTGCTCTGTCTCTCTCTCTCTCTCAGTTCCGTGGCTTGTTTACATTTGCTTCTTAGCAGATAAGGCATGTCCTGGCAAAACCCCTTTAAGCCAAGAACTCTAGACTGATCTTCGTGGTATCCTTTAATGCTCTTCTATCTATGCCTTTAAAGAGTCTCCGGTGTGCGCTCTGTTGAGACTTCTGATGGCCCTCCAAAGATTTAAGGCAGGACTTGCCTCCGTGTTTTTTCCTTTCAGGAATATATTAATCCTTATGTTTGCTGTTTATGTTTCTCTGTTTCTTTACTTTCCTTTTTCTTCTTTTATTTTCCCAGTGGATAAGCTTTTAAAGGGTATTCCCAAAAATTCAAAAATGTTTAAAATCCTTATTCCGCTTTTCCCTGAGGTTCAATCTGCGCTCAAAACATTTTTATTACTTCAATAGGGCTCTTAAAATATACATTTAAATGTTTAAAGGTTGAATTCCCCGTTAACGTTCATGTTATGGAGGAGTTTTAAAAACCAGTGCAGAGATTACCTGATCCCGGGGAAATCATTTAACTCCTGCTGATGCCGTTAGGCTAAACATAATCCTGTTTGCATATTTAAACAGGTTAAAGCCCAACTAAAAAAGCTGGGGGTTGCTATTTAATTAAAAAACTCCCCTTTTTCCGTCATATTGATACTATTTTGATCCTGAGGCAGATATAATTTTTCTTTTGTGATTAAAAACCAAACTTTATACCCTTTGGGATCCTATTTGCCCCCCCAAATAAACAAATTTCCCCTTTTTAAAAAAACTTATTGCTAGGAACGTGAGGGGGGGAGGCCTTTAAAATTTTGGTGACTTTTAAATCAATCATAAACAAAAAGCTTGTAGATCCCAAACCCCCTACTTCCAACTCAGGATTTAAAATCCCTGTTTGGAAAATCTCCCCGTATATGGAGATACATTACCCACAGAAAGGGGTTAACCTTTTATTCTAACCCCAATGGGTTATACACGTATAGACTTTTTTCTAGTAACAGGGATGTTTTAGATCAGGTTCATCTCAGAAATTGGCTGATTTCCTGGTTTAGACCACGCTCCAGTAGACCTTGTGCTTAAAAATCCTCACACGCGCCCAAAAACATCTATGTGGCGTTTAAAAAACTTTGCTAAAAAATCCCTCCCTTCCAGTTTTATTAATCTGTCTAAAAATATTTTTTTAATTCTTTTTCTGTGCCTTCCTTCCACTTTTGGTGTCCCATAAGGCGTAAACTTTTAATCATTAGCAAATTTATCTAAAAAAAAAGACTCCCCCCAATCCAAACTAACTCTATTCTCTTTTA
>JAODAL010068472.1:0-16787 GCA_025379985.1 Phyllomedusa bahiana
GGGGGTTTTTGATACACAGATTATAACCTAAATTATCGCATGATCTAAAAAATCCGATCACCATAAAAACTGTGCCGATTTCAACTTTGTCGATAATAATCGCTCAACACTAATAACAAATATACAAAAATCTATAACACAAAGTTCTATGTCTAAATCACTCAATCATGGTCATACACTTACCAAATAACACTGCAACACAAAACCAGAATCCCAAGTCCAATATTTCCACTAAAACTAAATACAGCCACACCATGACCACTTGTCACCACTGCATAATGAATAATACCACTACATATTATAACCACATAGTGGCTGAATAATACCACCACACCTTGCCCACATATCAACACCACATACCATCACCAAATAGTGGCTGAATAATAATACCACATCACCACATAGTGACTGAATACTACACCATTTTGTTACTGAATAAAACATTAAGACCAATATTACTGCCATACATTGATAGTTATGAGTTCTATACAGGCCCTCCTTACACATATAAGTGATTACAGTAAAGTTACATCCAGTGACTCTCAGGAGACGTCTTCTCTGAAGAGTCGTTCTCTTCTCTGATAATTTACTCTCTTTCCCTTTTTTGCCCTCTAGTCCAGACTGCCATGATGACTCCTTCTGGCCATGAAAAAACACACAAAAAATAGGACATTACTTACTCAAAAACACCACCATCTTGGGCCATGTTCAAAGCTCAATGGCTGGACCAAACTGAGCCCAGAAGCAGGCATCTCTAGCCTTATATGCTCCTGGGAAAAAATTGACAGGTGCAGCTGATTGCTAAATAGCAACTCCTAGATCCCAATGCTAAGGGAACACTTAGATGATACAGACTGCACATTAACTTGGTATCTGTTCACACCAGCATGCAGAAAAGCCACAGTATAATGCACGGAGAGACTGCATAAATGCAAAAATACCAATTAAACAACCACTCACACATCCTCAAGACATGTCAGAAATTACAACACAAATATTTTAGACTCCTCACTTTTCCAGCACCAGCCTACCAATTCTCACCTCTGTACAAACTCCCTATCCATAGCACCCTTAATGCTAATAATGACCCACTCGTGTCCTAAACCTTAAAAGTGCCTCAAACAGCTATGGGGCATCCATTTGTGTACCAAGTTTTAGTTAAATCCTCAATATAATAGGTAGGTACAACCCCAAACTAGGTAGGAAGTACTGAAATAGACAGGTATGTTGAACCCCAATGGATAGATATATAGTCCCCCATTAGGTAGGTTTATGGCTGCCCAATTACTTGGACAGATAATAGGTCTCCTAATAGGTAGGTATCTAAGTTATAGGGCCTTGTAAGTATAACCCTGTTTGTAAGTAGAAAAATAGACCCCTAGTATATAGTCCCCTTTGGGAAGATATATAGGGCCCCTGGAGGTAGGTAGGTATATGTGCTAGTTTTTATTCTTTAATGAATGTGATACATTTTTGTAATAAAGCCTGTGTCTTTCATACTTTCAGTAGAATATATGCCCTCTGTAGGTAGATATAGGTCTCCTGTAGGTAGAGGCCCCATGGAGGTAAATTTAGGCCCCCTGTAGGTAGATATAGGCCTTCTGTAGGTAAATATAGGCCACTTATAGGTAGATATAGACCCACTGTATGTAGGTTTAAGCCCCTTGTATGTAGGTATAAGCCCCCTGTAGGTAGACATATGCCCTCTGTAGATAGATATATATTCCCTGTAGATAGGAATATTTCACCTGTGGGTCGATAGGTTAAAATAGAGGCTGATTGAAACAAATAGAAAAATATACCTCTCCTCGTTCCCCCACTGAGTAGCTGCCTCTGCAAAGTTAGATCCGACCATCTGGATTTATAAAGTCAATGGGCGATTGGCATTAAAAGAAGCCTGGACTGTGTCCTCTTACCTCTTAAGAGATGTATCTGGTCTGTACGTGGTATGTGTCAAAGTAAGATGCACATAATTGTCTGGATTACGGTTTCTCAGCAGAACACTGCACAGAACATCAAACTTCTTCTGCTGGCTATTCTTCTCCTAATAGTACAACCTGGTGCGATCTTTCCCCTAGCTTAATGAATTATATACATCTGAATACCCACTAAATGTAAAAGAAAGCATGACCCTGAGCACCACTGAAGCTTGCTCTGCGCCAAAACCAACCATCCCCCCAAACCCCAGAACCCCCTCCCTTTCACCTCTTACCCGCTGCTCGTGACCCACCTTCATGAAATAAATACTCCGACTACCGATTGGAATGAAATGGCCACAGCAGCTGTTTATTAACAAAAATTTCAACATACAACTTTATTTGCATATAAATATATATACATAAAAAAACCCTCAATAAATAATACACATTAAAAAAACTAAACCCCAACGAAACCCCGGCAAAAAACGTCCCATTCCCATGGGGCAGAGGCCTTGGGCAAAAAACCTCAAAAAAAACCCGAAGGGACAAAGATCCTACCCCCGGGCCCCCCCCATTCCACTGTTTCGGAGGCCAAAAGCCATACTGATGGCTGCCCAATTCGCTCTCCGGGGTACCCCTAAAAGAGCCCCCCTTGCCAGGCAGGTCAAGAAGACCAAAAAAGAGGAAGTCAATACCTAAGACCCCTCCCCCCAAACTCCCATCCAACTCCAACATCCTGCCGCCAAGGCCACAGACCCCAAAAACTGAACCCCAATCCCGTACAAAAAACCCCAAATTTAAAGGGGGGGGGGGTGGGCGTGTTTTGGCCCCGCCCCACGAATCCCGGGGGAAGAGGAGGTTCCCAGACCTCGTGTTTAGGCCCCCCCCCAAACACGGCGCGGCCCCCAGTTTTTGATAGTTACCGGGAGAAGAAGACATTGCATTCTGTATCGGAACGAAAAAAATAAAAGGGAAAAACTCATCAGGGAAGTCATCATGCATCATGGCGTTTTGGGCCAGATGGAGAAGAAAAGACAACTCCTATCAGAGATGACGTCTCCTGTAAGTCCCTGCTGTCAGGGGTAATTTTACTTATTGTTTAATCAGTGCTTATTCTGTGATGGTGACCTGACTACTGGGATTTTTAAAATTTGGCGGGTTGTAGGTTATATTGGTGGTTGTATACTGGGGGTGTAGGCTTGTCCTGTTGTAAAGAAATGCACACCTGACTCGGTGATTAGGGGTTTTTTCTGCATATTTTTTTTAGGTCTTTTGTGCGAAATGTCAGATTAACTGCTTTCCCTTTTGCAAAAAAATTTCACCAAAACACATAAAAAAGCACCAAAAAGGCTTTGGGTGAAAACACCTTAATGTGTATATATTTTAGAAAGTGGCGAGGTGTGAGAAAAGGGGGAAATTATTTAAAGGATATTGTATGTGGGCTTTGGGGGGCTTTGTGCCCGGGCTGCTTTTTATTTCCCAGTCCGGCCTGGGACCAATCACTTATAAAAAAGGAAAAACACCCACCTTGACTTACTTATTGGTCAATCCATGAATGCATGGACAAACATAAAAATAGGGATCCACAGATGCAACAAAACCCAGAACAAAGTCCAGCATTAGAATGAATTCAAAATTAAATCTTTTGGCTATATTGTATTCAAATAAAAGTCCAACGAGAATGGTTTTTTTGATCTTTTTGGATATCGTTTCATGCTCACATAAATGATAACCCTTTGAAAAGTGAGATTATAATTAATATCTCACTGAACACAAGAACAATTGCCACATATTTTCCACAGTTGAGTTTCATAGAACATTTTTGATCCATAACATGAAAGTAAGGTTAACAATATATCTCAATTGGGAGCAAAATGAATCCCCTCAGGGCATAGCTTAAAGCTCCGGGCCCCCCGGCAAACTTAAAAGTGCCCCCCCAACCATGCGCCATTTATAATATTGAATCTCCCAATGCGGTAGAAGGCCTTTGGCCCCCAAGGTAGGACCCATAGCAATCGCTACCCCTCTGCACCCCTATAGCTACCCCCTGTACCCCTCACAAAAACTTCACATTTGGGGGACATGTTCAAATTGGTGGTGCCACAGCAGTTTTTTTGGCGATGAAATCAGTGAAAGTCGGCCGAAAGTACAATCCTTTAAAAAATCTGGCAGTGGTATTTCCTGCTAGTAAACTTAGAGGACCATATTACGGGGTTGCGGCATTTTTGGTGTATTTTAGCCAAAAAAATTATGAAAAAGGGCACTCCCAAAATTGTGCGATAAGTGCCTTAGTAATGCCCCAAAAATAATAATGCCTTTTTAATGCGGCAAAGTTTAGGGGAGTTCTGGGGGCGTGTTGTACCACATTTATAGAATTAGACACATTTATGATTCTTTGACACCAAATCTAGGCGCAGAACCTTTAGAACAGCCAGACCAAATTAAAGGTGGTCTGTCTGAGCCTGACTTGTCGTATTGGGCATAGACTGCGTGTATTATGCCCTGCAGAAAAAAAGGTATAAATTTGGTTCTTTTCTATATATTTTTAAAGTATTTAAAAAACTGGCTTGTCGCACCAGGATTCAATATGTTGCCCAAAAGCCCCTCTTTAGGGCATGTCCCTAAAAGGTGCTTTACGCAAATGCGGGTGATTGCGTATCTTTGTCAGTTAGGTCCCTTTTGCCATGCATTGCTTTAATGGAAACGCATAAATATCATTCCCCAGTGTAATAAGCGCATAAAAAGGGCATTGGTTTGGGGGCAACGATCATTGCTATTTTATGTAATGCGCTTTTTAGGGCATTACAATTGTCAACCCCCGTATAATGGCAGGCTTGGTATACGAATTTTTTACACGAGAATATGGCATCAAAAGTGTTTTTTGCCGAAAAATAGAGCAAAAAAAAAAAACAGTGCTTGCGTATTGGGACATGTCGCCTTAGTATTTTCAATGACCTCTATGATTTTTAAGGACAGCACCAAGTCTTCTAGGCATGGAATAAACAGGTTGGTGACATATTGCAACATCTATTTTTTTCATTCTTCAGCGAGTCATGCAGCGTCACAAAAAGGACATCCAAAACGTTGTTTTGCTGTAGGCACCTATTTTTTCTTTTTTACTCTTCACCCCATAACTAGTGTTGAGGGTTACTTTGGGGCCCATGCATGGGGTCGATGGTCGATAGTCGCCCATCATCGAAAGATGGGTCTTAGTCGATGGTAGATTATGCGATGCCCATTAATGTCTATGGGAAGGCAAAACATTCATTTCACCAAACAGGGCTGGAGAAGCTGGAATTAAAACCCACAACGTCAAATGGATACGGGGCTACTTTTTGGGAAAAACCATTTAGGTTTAAAAGCCCGAAAAAAATCACAGCCCCTTTTCACTACCCCCTGTTTGTCCACGATGCCCTTAAACCTGCATCCCCCACAAATTAAAAAGTGACAGAATGAAGTATGTTTTGAACCATCATTTTACTTTAACTGGACTTTGAATATCCCTGTCCTGGAAGCAGCAGGGCCCCCAAAAACCTGCATGACCCCCACATTTAAAAAGTGCCAAAAAAGGGAAAAGTCTTTCAACCCCCTTTTAGTTGAACTGGACATTGACTATCCCTTTCCTGGGCCAAGCAGACCCCCAAACCTGCATGCCCCCAGATTAAAAGTGCCGGAAAAAGGAGTTTTTCAACCCCATTTATTTTAGTTTCAGGGACATATACGCCCCTGCCCGGGTAGCGCTTGCCCCCCGATGAGTGCGGACCAATTGAGCTTACTTGGAAATACTGGTGGTTAACCTCCTTTTTTCCCCGGTCCCCCTTTTTCGGGGGCTTCTTTTTCTCATTTTTACTAACTGCTGGGGAATTGTCTCGTACTTTGTTCTCGTCGTGTCCATACCCCATGTCCTTAATAACCTACATCGGTAAGTTTTCCTGACCTCCCTTGTAAATTCAGAAAATTTTTTTACCACTTTTTTGTACATCATTTTTTTTGTATTTTAATTCAGAAAACACTTTTTTAAAATGGAGGGAACCCCCCATTTCTTTTTTCTCTTTTTTAATTGTATTAAATGGGTTGCCCAAATAGAGGGTTTTGATAGCTCTGTTAAAGTTTGCAAAAACAAGTCTTTTTTGAATATGTGCCCATTAACAGTGTCCACCTATTCCTGTTTCGAAGACCCTCACCTTAGCCACTCTTGACAATTGTGAGGAACAAAAGTCGTTAGAAAAAAATTTTTTTTTAATAGGACCCTTTGTATAGCTGCGTACACAAAAAAGCCCCCAAAAAAAATTCAAAAACATGACCAGATCACTTTTGAAATTTTGAAGAACAAATGTCTGTTTGAAAAAACATTTTTTTTTTTTAAAAGGACCCGTATATTGCATTCACAGCAAAATGCCCCAAAAAATTAAAAGATGCCCTTGAGCCATTTGGGCAATTTTTGAAATCAAATGTCTGTTAGAAACAACATTTTTTTTTTTTTTAATAAGGGGCTGTAGTATTCTGCATTTCAAAGCAGCATACCCAAAAAAATTTTAAAAAAAGACTTTCAGCCCCTTTAAAAATTGTGAGGAAAAAGCCACTTTTAAACCACATTTCTTTCCCAAAGGGGGCCGATTATTGGTATCGACGCAACATGACCCCCCAAAAAATTTTAAATAGATTTTTTAGCCACTATTAAAAAAAATTGTGAGGGGAAAAAATGCCCCTTAAGAACCCCCTTTCTGTTCCAAAGGACCATGTTATTGCTTTATCTCACGCAAAAAAGACCCCAAAAAAATTTTAAATATGACTTTTCGCCAATTAAAAAATTATGATGGGGGAAATGCCATTAGAACCCCTTTCTGTTCCAAAGGACCCAAATTATAGCTTATCTCACAGCAAAATGACCTCAAAACCCTTGCAAAGCGAAAAAATTCTAAAGATAAAGTGAGTAAATGGAATACGGTGCTGTCATGAAACCCTTTCTGTCTTTTACAGTCTCCTCACAGCAAAACACAAATGAATGTGGGAAAAGGAATAAAAATTGCGAAAGAAATGATCATTTTAAAAAAAATTTTCAAAGAGGGCCCTTTTTATTTGAAAGGGAAGTGAAGAACCAGCAACTAATCGGTGACTCGGCAATTGGGGGGCCCAAAACATCAGAGATCCATGCTGATTTATTTTGGAAAGCAAAAAATCCCCATTACTGTGGAAAAGCCCGGGTGCGTTTGTCTGTAATGACTCCTCCGCTGTGCTGAAGGCCGCTCAGTTAAGCTGGTGCTGGGAGGACAACCCCCTATGGGCGTGGCGAGGGAGTTCGGGGCCCTTTATCCATTTTGGTTCCCCGAGTCTATTGGTCCCGGAACAATACAAAAACCATCGGTGTTGAACCGATGTCATGCACCTGATCTTAAGCTGGTCTTGTTTTTGGGTGTGGCCCTGCATTGCATGCGTTGGGGAGGTGGGGAAATAAAAATTGCCAGAGGTCACCATTAGGCTTCTGCCACCCTTTCCTGCTGCTGCCCCCCGGCTATTGGGCCCCTATTGTGTCCGTGCTGAGGGTTTTCCACCCTGACATTTGGGGAAAGTGAAAACGATGCAACAGATCTCCTCCAGTAGATCAAATCAGCAAGGTCTCCATTTCCTGCATTTTACTACTCTATTTGGGTGGTTGGAAGGAAATTGCTTGATTTTTGTTTTGTACTTCGGGCGGATCCAGAGGTGCCATCCCATTAACTGGTTGTTCATTTGATGGCGCTTAATGGCGATGAAGGATACATGTTGGAGGAAATGGAGCATGCCCAAGCACTCATGTTAGATATGGAAGCCGTTGATTTCCCAAGTCTTGGGTCGAGGGCACTACAAACTGATCTTGCCTCATCTTCCTCCTCGCGCCTCAAATTCGCGCCAACCTACTTTTCCCAAGCAGGGATTCGTAACGACACCTCCTGCCTCACTGCTGCCGGCACAGCTTCAACACAGCCCTTTGACTTGTTCCTGAGATGAAGCACCCTGAGAGCTGATGCGCCGGGACTTTGGCACTAGCCCAGGGACCCCGAACCAACTGCCTAATGAAGAACCGATTAAATTGTTAAACTGTCGGGTCCTTGTGGATTTGACGAGAGAAAGTCGCTGCCGTGTCCGCATCTTGTCTGTCTCCCTGCCTCGTGCGCTGGCGGGACTCTGTTGTTTCAGAGTGACCAAAGGCGATCGTTCAGAACATAAATCACCACAATGCTCAATGCTGACCGAAGGGATTGTCCCACTGGACCATTTTGGTGGCTTCTTCAAAACGTGTCATTGGATGTGCAGAGCTCTTCACCGCCTCCACTCTCTTTTGTCTCAAACACCCCGATGTCCAGCACCGGCCGCTGCTTGTCATGCCATGTGTCACTGTCGTACTGCGTAAAGGCATGTGTCGCTGCGCCCAGGACAAATCGCTGACGCATGTGAGTGTGGAATTACCAGTGTGTTTGGCCACGTCAACAATAGACGGGTTTACGGGGAGGCCGAACTGACGCTGCAGAACGCAGCCAGGCGGGACGAAGCAGGTGGGCGAAACGGCGGAAGTGCGAACTTAGACTTCGAGCCTTTTCTCAGCATGCATGTCCAATAAACCGGGTTAGCGGCTTTAGAAATTTCTGGAGATCGACAAGGGTTCATGGACATGTGCCAGGCAAGTAGTGTGGGCTCCAGCCTACCAACAATCTTAAGGCGCCAGCAGATTTCGCCCGTTAATCGCACACCACCTTGCCATGGTAACAAGGTTCTTGTCACCCCAGCCAGCGCTCGGTCTCGTTGCGGAGGAGCCGTCCCCACCAGCTGCACTGACGCTGTGTGTGAGACGTCTCCAAACAGATTAATTTCAACACGTGGGTCCTGGTTTCTCTGGGAACGTGATGCCACCAGAGGAACTTGGGGGAAATGAACCCCGTGCACCATCCCTGCGGTGTTTTGAAGAGCGTGCGCGCCAGTCTGAGAGCCACCGTCACCCTCCAGCAGACATCCACCCTAGCTCAACCGCCAGTGAGCTGTCACATGAGATATAGCGTCCTTGGCCGTCGCTTACTATTCGCATGTGTCAGTGTTCAGATGGACTTTATCCTCTCCGCCACAGAAGCAGACACGGCGCTTGAAATTTTAGAAGAAACGTGGCTGAGGCCACGGGCAGGGACGGCTTTATTCTGGCAAAAATGCATGCTCGGATCTGGTTTGGGGGCAGGCAAGGCCATGACGTGGCGTAAACCCATCGTGTCCGACCCAGACGGAGCAAGGGGCAACATTTCCAAGGCCAAAAGCCAGGTGCATGCCGACATTCAGGCTTTTTGCTTTGGGATGGTTTAGTTTTAAAGTTAAAGTGTTTCTTCTGCTCCCCAAACCTGGAAGGACAGAAGTCTGTCTGCTAACTGGCCTGCTGTACGCGTGCAGGTCATCAAACTGCGGAAGGAGAAGGGGTAATATGGGTCTCTGGGTCTCTGGAGTTGCTGGTGGTACTGCGGGCGAAGTTAGGCTGAAAGCGGAGGCTGAGTTCTTGATCATGACTCTTAGAGACATGGGTCAAGCTGATGAACGCTGTGGTGTTGGCGGAGGAGGAGTCGGAGACAGAGGGTAGTGACAGTGGTTGGAGGCCCGGCATCGGTCTGGCCTTTTTTGGCCAAGTGTTGCATACATTTCAACTCATCATTGCATTTCACCTGCATGTGACTTATGACATGTGGGTGGTGGTTAGACCACCTAGAGGTTCTTGCCTCTACTTATGCGTTTACGGTCAAAGGGCGGCATATGAAATCGCTGGGGTGAATCAGGAGTGCTTGCTCAAGAGAAAGTCCCAGGCCATGAAGTTCCTGGACCTTTTTGACGGCGATAAGCGAGGAGCGTTGGGTTATTGCGCTGAACGGGCTGGCGGAATCATATCTAGCGACTTCTGCGACCGCCCGTCTCCCTTTTTGAGGCGAAACCCATACAGAACACTACCCCATCGTCTTCACTCCTCAATTCTCAGTGATGAAGCGCTCGCAATGAAATTCTCTGAAAAGACACTTTGGATCCGCAATGATCGTCATCATCATCATCAACCAGGATGAACTTCGACATCCTGACATTCCTGCAATCCAGGACTGCCAGGGCTACAAGCAAGTTGTGACCGCCTGGGATTTTGCCAATTTTACCCCGGCTTCCATTCTCCTCCCCGGTGATGGACATCAAGTAATGGGCGTCAGGAGGCAGAGAAAATCATCCTCTTTGGCCTCTTGATCTTTTTAACAATGCCTTCTCGACCCCAACCTGCATTATTGTCATCAAAGAGGTCTTCAGAAAATGGGCTTAATATCCACAGTGGAGGGTACAACGAGTGTACATTTTGAGGCTGCTTCATGTTGGACCGGATTGCTGGTGATGCTGAATGACGACATTTGTGGCCCGTGACAGGGAGGACGAGGAGGTAAGACTGCTTGAATCAGTTTGCATTAACCACTGAAGGACAGAAGAGTGACGGCTGAGTTCGTACTGAGATTTCCAGGGCCCTGACCCAGCGATGACAGGCCTGACACGTCCTGGCAACTGTACGATCCGCTGAGGCATGCGAGTTGTCGCCAGCACTGTAAGTAGGCACCTTCTCTCGTAACCGTCAACCCTCCATGTCCTACCCCCCCTCTTTGCTCGCTTACCACCTGAAATTTCGCCTCCATGTTCAGAAATATACAAATTATGAGAAGAGTATGGAAGAGTTTTGGAAAAGTCTCTTATTAAAAGACGGCAAATCACACAGCTGATTCTCAAATCCCTCAAATCACAACAAAATTGCTGATTCAAATTTAACGTGCAAGAGTAGATCTATACAACAAAGACTGGCCTTCGCCAAAGTGAAAAAACACGTATCTGCAAATGTAAATTCGGCATAATAAAAGGTATATTTTTGGCACCAATCAATTTCACTCACCTGAGGATGACTACAAAAGTTGGCTGTATATTCAAAATTTAACTGCAAAGTAGATCTATCAACAAATCTGGCCTGCGCCAAAGTGAAAAAACACGTATCTGAAATGTATTCGGATAATAAAAGGTATTTTTGGCACCTATCAATTCACCTGTGGTAACTACAAAATTGCTGTATTCACATTTAACTGCAATGTAGCTCTATCAACAAAGCTGGCCTGCGCCAAAGTGCAAAAAACACGCATCTGGAATGTATTCGGATAATAAAAGGTATTTTTGGCACCTATCAATTCACCTGTGGTGACTACAAAATTGCTGTATTCACATTTAATGCAAGGTGCTCAATGAACAAAGCTGTAGTGCGCCAAAGTGAAAAAACACGTATCTGAAATGTATTCGGATAATAAAAGGTATTTTTGGCACCTATCAATTCACCTGTGTGGACTACAAATTGCTGATTCAATTTAACTGCAAGGTGCTCATCAACAAATCTGGACTGGCCAAAGTGCAAAAAACACGTATCTGTAATGTATTCAGATAATAAAAGGTATTTTTGGCACCTATCAATTCACCTGTGGTGACTACAAAATTGCTGTATTCACATTTAAGTGCAAGGTGCCTCAATGAACAAAGCTGTAGTGCGCCAAAGTGAAAAAAACATGTACGTTTATGAATTCGTAAAATACAAGATATTTATGGCACCTTTCAATCAACCTGTGGTGACTATAAAATTGCTGTATTCAAAATTTAAGGGCGAAAGCTGCCTCAATGAAACAAAGCTAGATTGCACCAAGGTCAAAAAAAACACTATTCTGTTTGTATTCGTATACATACAATGATATTTTTGGCACCTTCAATTCACCTGTGGTGACTAATAAAATTGCTGTATTCAGATTTAAGTGCAAGCAGCCTCAATGAACAAAGCTGTAGTGCTCCAAAATAAAAAACACACGAATCGTTATGAATTCGTATAATACATGTTTTATTTTTCGCTGGCACCTTTCATTCACCTGTGGTGACTATAAAATTGCTGTATACATCTTAAAGAGCAAGGTGGATATATCAACAAAGTGGAATGGGCAAAAATTCAAAATCAACACCTATCTGAAATGTATACTGGATAAATAAAAGTGGAGTTTTGCACCTAACAAAGAGACCCATGCAGTGACTAGAAAAGATGTGTACCTATAAGTTCAGGCTGCCAATATCCAGGAAATATTTTCAATAGAAAACTGTTTCAATAATAAAGCAATGTAGTGCAGATGTCTACACTAAGTCTTGGTGAACTTTATCCATATTCTTTATAGACTTGTCTGTGTTTTGCCCCGCTTGGGTCCCTCCCCTCTGCTCCTCCCCCGGACTTCAGCGGTAGATGCTCCTTAAAATTCTCCTACCAACTACATAAAATCTTCCAATCTCTAAACTAACTAAATTGTAAAGGATCCACAGCTAATAGTAGAGTTTCTCTGTGAAAAATAGAAGACTTTGCGCTGAGCTGTTTGGACACAAGCAGAGCGACGTCCTTCCAGCTCTGAGACGTTGAGAGACACTGAGGCTGAACAGGAAAACGCTGTTCTGTTAGAAACAAGGTCAGTATTTTTTTCCAGCCAATCCGCAAACCATACACATCCCAGTCCATGACGTCGCCACACATCTCACCCTGCTCATCTTTAAGCCTGATTTGCTGGCAGCCAAAATGACAGGAAGCGCCGAAAATGGCGCGATCTTAAATAGATGATGCACAGAATTTAACCTAAATAATTGCATGGATCTAAAATTAATCGTCAACATAAAAACTGTGATTTCAACTTTGTCTATAATAATCGCTCAACACTAGTGACAATGAGAAATGACACAGAGAAAAAGTATTGACCACATGAAGAAAGAGAGGTGCAAAATCCATGGATAGTCCTGACACCAGCTAAAATCTATAAGTAACTAGAAAGCAATCCTGAAACTTAGAGAAAATGTAAATAGCTGTACCACAGAGCAGAGACACGAGGTAATAAATGGACATTTGGAAAGCAGAACAAGCTGATCTGGACAGTTAATCATTAATTAGTGTGAAAGTTTTATCATATGTAAACTATGTTGCGTAGTACAGAATTTTCCCTCTTATCATCTGAACAGATTCTTTCAGATGTAATAAGTGCGACACATTGTAAATTCCGAAAAAGATTCAGTCCAGTTGTTTCATGTCAACGACGGTCATGTTTTTTGTATTTCCAGAGCCTTTTCTTTCTTTGGGATTTGACATTGTCTTTGAATATAACCATTGTTGTGTAGATGCGTTTTTGCAGTAAACGTCCTATTTCTTACGATGCTGTTGGACTCCAAACCACAAAACAAAACCAACCAGTGAAGTACACCAGCAGTTGCAAGAAATAACTGTACGAAGCATGTGTCAATGAAAAACTAGATAGACTCACTGCTAGATGATTCAGCACATGGATAATAGGCAGATTTTGACAGGAGCACGATTGAGGAAATTCCACACGTGAGTACAGTCCAGAAACAAGACCACAACAAATGATAACTAAGCTTAAGCTAACTGTCCCTGAATCTTTCCCCTAAACATAGCTCTACTGCTGTCACCGACACTATCCCTAAAACTGACCCTAAAGCTATCCCTCAAAAACATCCCTAAGCTACAACTAAACCTAATACAGCAAGCAGATCTAGGACCAAGAGACTTTGTGGCCAGTGCCACAAACCGTTGTAAACATGAACTTGAAATGCTGGACCAAACGAGACTTCATTACACTAGAACTGGGCAAAACAGGACTAGACAAGATATTTGTTGGTATACTCCTCTAGTGCATTTGAACATACCAGTAACTCCAAACAGCACAAATGGAGTATGGTGTGGGTTCACTCACTGTGCCCACCTCTAGCTTCAGAGACTGCTCCAATTCTAGTTATTTAAGTATATAGACACTATGTTATAGAAATAACTATACAAAGAGTGTATCAGTAAAAAACTGGAACACCTCACTGCTAGGTGATTCAGTAAGTGTCAGGAGGCAGATCATGACAAGTGCATTGTTGGTGGAATTTCCACATATGAGTTCAACCCATAAATAAAAATATAAAAACTGACCCCAACTAACTATCCGTGAACCTTTTCCTAAACTTAGCCCTACTGCTGTCAATGACACCAGAACTTCTATTTCTAAAATTGACCCTAAAACTATCCCTGAAAAATATCCTAAGCTACAACTAACCTTAGTACAGCAAGTGACTCTCAGCCCCAGAGACTCTTTAAGCAGAGCCCAGCAGGAACTACAGGACACCAAACTGATAAGCTAAAGAACTCCAAAATTCTAGAACTTGACCGAACAGGATTTAAACAAGAAACAAAAATACACTATAACTCGACAAAACAGGACTAGAAAAAAGACTCTACAGTGTACTCCTTAACCCTGCTGCAAACTGAGGGAGCTTTATAGAGGCCAAAATAAGCTTTTCCTCAAATAAGTAAGTAGCTAGGTCAGCTTGCTAGCAAACAAATTGAACATTTGCAAACAAATTGAACAGATACAGAAAATCTTTGCTGCTCTAATAAGAAGGTCAGATTGAAATGGCAGGAAAATTCCTGTCTTTTCGTGCACTTTTCCCTTACTACAGGCCCAAAATAATTATATTCTTTGGTAAAATTACCCCCAACTTCCCAAAATTGTTGTCTTAACTTGATGTTTTTGATGGAAAAGCACACACTAGCTCCTTCCCTGAATTTGTGTGGTAAACATCAGCCTTACATTTGGCAGAAGGAGCAATAGTGCCCAAAGACCTATGAACCAAATTAACATTAGGTTGGGGATTCTTCCCCTTTTTTTTGGGAACTTAAAAAACCCAGCAAAGCGAAAAAGAATTTTTAGGGGGGAACCATAGCAAAAAAAAGGGAAACACATTAGTAAAGGTATGAGATAAGTTATTATAAGCAAATACTGATACCAATCATCATGTGACTGCGAAACATACAGTAACAGCCTGACCATTAGATTAAGGGTAAATGATAGTGGCAACATTAAGCCTAATGCTCAAGATGACATAGAAATCCCTCCAAAACCTGGCTGACCCCATCAAAAAAAAAATCTCAGGAATTTCATAAGTTTTACCCCTGATAAAAAAACAAAAACAGTTTGGGGACATGTGAAAAAAGTGGCGTTTCTATGTCAGTTTTAGGCGATTTAAATCAGTGTAAGTGCCTGAAGCTGATACTTTTTAAAAATGGCGTCAGGATACTTCTGATTATTAAAGGGCCCAAAAAAGGCACATCATATAAAAAAAAACGCATTGCATCAAAAAGGGGGGTTGTATCAAAAAAGGGGGGATCGTATAAAAAAAAAGGGGGGGCATCGCATCAAAAAAGGGGGCAGTTAAAAAAGGGGGCCCTTGTCAAAAGCGGACATAGAATTTTTTGGTTTTGGCTGCGTTATCGATGTCATGCCGAGGGGGTATAACATAGAAGGCACCTCAATGGGGCATTTCACGATGGGGGCGCCATGACCATATTTGAGCTTGCAATTTTTCGCGCCCCCTATAATGCACCCTTTTTGGTTCGACATTTATTTACAACAAGAATATAGCGTAAAAAGTGGGTTTGCAGCAAAATAGAACAAAAAACTGGTGTTGGCGTGTTGGGGCATGTCGCCCTTAGAGTATCAGCAAATGACAAACCAAACAAAGGTGTTAAATGTGCCGTGTTACTAAAGCCATCCACGACTATCCAAATGGTATCTCGCCCACCTGTCTTGGGTTAATCAACAATAAAGTCAATATATAGAATTGTTCATGGCCTCTTGGGAGTGGGTGAAAATGTTAAATGAACAGAGGGTAGGGCCCTAAGTGTTTTGTTATGGTACAATTGGCACATTCCACAACAACATCTCTACATCACATCTTGTACTAGGCCACCAGACGTATCAGAACAGGATATTATACATATTTATGACTCCTGGATAACCATTGCCATCCTACCCTCATGACACTCCAAGAGGACACTGGTCTAAGACCTTCTGGGACAAACAGAAGTTGAGTAGGATTCCCTGGAGGGACTTACACATGAGCCTGTTAAAGTAAGTTGGAAATTTTCTGCGTCAGTCCAGCAGTTATTTTCTCAGGTGGAATGATAAGCGATAGTACAGACATCTCCATGTGCTGCTGAAGAAAACTTGGTAACAGGGCATCTGCCTTCAGGTTTTAAGAACCTGGACGGAAGTAAATGATGAAATCAAACCTAAAAAAAATATAGATTGTTCATGTCTTTGTCAGTGAGCAAACTTACACAATCAGCAAGGGATCAAATAATTATTTCCTTCACTGTATATAAGATTGAAAGCACAGAGGAAGCTTCATTTATAGACCATGCATGTGGTGTTATTAAGCTTATACAGTACAGACCAAAAGTTTGGACACACCTTCTCATTCCAAGAGTTTTCTGTATTTTCATGACTACTTTCATGACACTGGTCTAATGTCCATTCCTTGTGTTCTTTAGCCCAAACAAGTCTAGGAAACCACTGCTAAGGACAGGCAACAAACAGAAGAGACTTGTTTGGGCTAAAGAACGCAAGGAATGGACATTAGACCAGTGCCATGAAAGTAGTCATGAAAATGCAGAAAACTCTTGGAATGAGAAGGTGTGTCCAAACTTTTGGTCTGTACTGTATAATAATGGAGAATATGCAATATATGTAGTCATATATGGGGGGTCTCAAAGCTACTTCAGAACTGGAATGGTCCCCAAATGTGAAAAATTGCTCCTAAAATTATCTTAATGTCATAAAAAATAAAAAGATATTTAAAAAATGATAGTAGACATAAGGTCGATGCTAGCTATAAACTATTTTGAAGAATTTTGAAGAATTTTCAAACTTTTCACAACATTTTGCATTTTTCACAAATAAACAAGGATTGTAGTTACCAAATCTTTGTTAAAGAAATATATCA
>JAODAL010068473.1:0-16786 GCA_025379985.1 Phyllomedusa bahiana
TGGATTTGACGGAGAGAAAGCTCTGTGTCCGCATCGTGTCCCTCCCTCCCCGTCGCGGGGGGACCTGTTGTTTTCAGAGTTCCAACGATCTTCCAGAACTAAATCACCAAAATCTCATGCTGACAAGGGCATTTCCGCATTTGACCTTTTTTGGGTTCTTTCAAAACTGGCAAGGATGGCGCAGACTCTTTCACCTCCCCATCTCGTGGCTAAAACACCCCCGGGGTCTCACGCTTTTTGTCGGGGCCATGTGCCCTTCGTACGCAAAAGGCTGCTGCCACAATCGCGGGAGAAAAGTGGAGGGGGAATTCCACATGTTGCCACTCAACAATAACGTTGACGGGGAGGCCGGGCTGACCGCAAAACCCCCGGGCGGGACGAAGCGGGGTGCGAACGGGGGAAATGCAACTCAACCCGAGCCTTTTCACGGCAGTCCAGCCCCGGGTAGCTTTTTAAAATTTCTGGACGCAAGGTTCAACATGTCCAGGCAAATGTGCAAAGCCTACCGATCTTAAGGGGGGGCCAAATTTTCGCCCGTTAAATCCCACACCACCTTTCCGGGCACGGGTTCTTTGGCACCCACCGGGCCTGGCCCTCGTTGGGGAGACCGTCCACAGCTCCTGACCTGTTGTGGACGGTCTCCAAGACGAGAAATTTTTTCAACACGCCCGGGTTTTCCGGGGCAGTGATGCCCCCAAGGACCTTGGGGAAAAACCCCCTGCACCACCCGGGGTTTTGAAGAGCGTGCCCGACCGAGAGCCACCCGCACCCCTAGGGACACCACCCACCTCACCCAGGAGCTTCATAGAGATATAGGGGGCCCTTTGGCCGTGCTTACTTTTTTCCATGTGTCGGTGGTCAGATGGACTTTTTCCCCGGGCCAACAGATGCAGACAACGCCTTAAATTTTAGATACCGGGGCTCCCCCAGGGGGGGGACGCTTTTCTGGCAAAGAAATGCCTCTGGCATCTGGTTTTTGGGAGGCAAGGGGCCATGACGTGGCAAAACCCATCTGTGCCACCAGACGAAAGGAAAAATTTTCCAAAGGCCAAAAAGCCGGGCAACCCCGATTTTTCAGCTTTGGGCTTTGGGTGGTTTTGGGGGTTTTAAAGTTTTCTTCTGCTCCCAAACCGGGAAGACAAAGGCTGGCTGCTAACTGGGGCCGCTGAAAAACGGCGTGCGGGTCGTCAAACGGCAAAGGAGAAGGGGTAGGATGGGTCTCTGGGGGTCGTGGTCTCGGCGACGGTGAGGCTGAACGGAGGCTGATCCCATCATTGAAGCCCCTGGGCAGTTGGGGAACCCTTTGGTGGGGGGCGGAGGAAGGAGGCGGAGACAGGGGGTGTGACATGGTTGGGGGCCCGGGCGTGGGTCGGCCTTTTTTACCCAAGTGTTGCCCCATTTCAACTCAGATTCGCTGCATGTGACAAACTTTTGGTGGGGGTTATGCGTTTACGGAAAAGGGCCCAATGACTCGCTGGGTAAATAAAGGGGTTTGGTCAAAGAAGGCCCAACTTAAGGTCCGGGACCTTTTTTGGGGCGAAAGGGGACGGGTTTGCGCTGACCATGGCTGGGGGAATCATATCACGGTTTCTGGACCGCCCCTCCCTTTTTTGAGGCGAACCCTACTACACTACCCCATCGTTTTCCTCCTCGTCCATTGATAAGCCTCGCAACAAATTCTGCAAAAAAAACCACTTTGGATCCGCAGGGCCCCGTCATCATCATCATCAACACGGGTGACTTCATCGTCCGACATTCTGCACCCGGGACGCGGGCCCCAAGCAAGAGGGACTGGGGGGCTTGCCGACCGCCCCCGGGTTTTTTGCCATTGACCGTTTCCCTTTCTCCCCTCTGATGGCATCAAAACTGGACGCAAGCAAGAAAACACCTCTTTGGCCTTTTGATCTTTTAACCCAGCCTTTGACCCCAACCGCTTTTTGTCTCAAAGGGGTCTTCAGACAATGGTTTATCCACAGTGGTGGTACACATTTTACATTTGGGCTCTTCAGTTGGAGGGATGCTAAGATCTATCGACATTTTCCGTGACTGGAGGACGAGGGGTAGACTGCTGATCAGGTTGCATTAACCCTGAAGGACAGATTGGCACGTGTTCTTTATTTAGATCACGGGGCCCCGACCCACAGACAGCCGAGGGCCTGCAATGACTCCGCGGCATGCTTTTCGCCGCACTGGAAGACCCCTTCCTCGTCCCTCTACCTCCAGTCCTACCCCCCCCTTTGCTCGCTTACCACCTGAATTCGCTCCATTTTTTCAGAAATAAAATTTTGAGAAGGTAGGAATAGTTTTGGAAAGTCTCTTATTAAAAGACGCAAATCACAGCTATTCTCAAATCCCTCAAATCAAAAAAAATTGCTGGGTTCAAATTTAACTGAAAGTAAACTACAAGCAACAAAGCTGGCCTGCGCCAGATGAAAAAAAACGTATCTAAATGTATTTATAAAAAAAGGATTTTTTGGGACCTATCAATTTACCGTGGGGATAAAAATTCAGTTTCAATTTTAAATGCAAGGTGCCTCAATGAACAATGCGTAGTGCACCAAAGTCAAAAAACACGTATCTTTAAAGTATCGGATAATAAAAAGGTATTTTTGCACCATCAATTCACCTTGGAAATACACAATGCTGGATTTTTCAATTTTTTAACTGAAGGTTTTTGGCCCTCCCCTATCAACAAATCTGGGACTGGGCAAAAGTGAAAAAAAAAAACGTATCGTAATGTATTCGGATAATAAAAAATATTTTTTGGGACCCTTTAATTCACCTGGGTGACAAAAAATTTCAATTCACATTTTAATGCAAGGTGCCTCAATAACACACTGTAGTGCCCAAATCAAAAACCACGTTCTAAAAATTTTTCGGGTATTACAAGGTTAAAATTTTTGGACCTATCAAACCCGTCTGACTTGCGGGGTTCTAAAATTTAAATACAAGGGGGATATATCAACAAAGGGGAATGGGGCAAAATTGAAAAAAACACCTCGAAAGTATACTGGGGTAATAAAAGTGAGTTTTGCCCTAACAAAGAACCCGCATTACAGAAAAGATGTGTACCCATAATTAGGCTGCCCAATATCCCGGAAATATTTTAATGAAAACTGTTAATAATAAAGCTATTGAATTCTACACTAAGTCTTGGGGGAACTTTATCCAGTATCTTTATAGAGCTTGTCTATTCGAAAACAAAATATTTTTTTTCACCTTTTAAATCACCTGTGGGACTATAAAATTGCTGGGGTTCAAAAAAATCAAAGGTGGAATATCAACAAAAGTGGAAGGGGAAAATTGAAAATTAACACCTATCTAAAAGTATACTGAAAAATAAAAGTGAGTTTTGCTCTAACAAAAAACCGCATTACGAAAAGATGTGTAGCCTAATATAAGTTCAGGCTGCCCCCAATATCCAGGAAATTTCAAAAAAAACTGTTAATATAAAGCATTGCAGGCAATGTCTACACTAAGTCTTGGGGAACTTACCCCTAATTTTTTAAGAGCTTGTCTTTTCGCCCCCGGGCCCCCCCCCCCCCACAATCCCCCCGGGCTTTACGCAGTAGATGCTCCTTTAAAATTCTCTACCTAACTATATAAAATCTTCCAATCTCTAATCTAACTAAATTGTAAGGATCACAGCTAATATAAGGTTTCTTTGGAAATAACAATTTTGCTGAGCTTTTGGCCACAGGGAGAGCGCAAGGGCCTTCCTAGAGACCTGAGAACACTGAGGCGAAAAAGGAAGGGCTGTTTTTATGAAAAAGAGGGCATGGATTTTTTTACCAATCCAACCATACACACCCAGTCATGACGCGCACACACACCCCCCTGCTCTATTCTGTAAAACTATTTGCTGGCCGCCAAAATTACGGGAACCCCGAAAAAGGGCGATCTTAATAGATATGCAAAAGATTTTTTAAACCCAATTATCCATGACTAAAAAAAAAGATCACCAAAAAACCTTTCCATTTCAACTTTTCGATAATAACGCTCAACACTAAATTGGAGCAGCTCTACAAGCACTAAAAACAGTCAAAGGGGACATAGAAATTTTTTGGAAAAGCATTTATGCTACTTTAGAATATATGAAAATTTTGAGGTTCGTAGGGCGACCTGTATGATCGGGGACTATGTCTAATGCACCTAGTGAATGTGTTAGGCTATGTTCACACGGGTTTAAATGCGGACGTAATTTGCCCGCAGTTACGCCTGTGGCCGTGGGCGGGCGGGAGCGGGGGGGCGAGCGGGGGGGGGCACTTGCCGGCCCAAAAGACTTTTATTACCCACGGCGTAAGCCCGGAATCACAGTCAATTATTCCCCCCCCTTTTTTCGCCGAGCAGGGAGGAGACGTAATTTCCCTAGTTTCATGAAACTGTGGATTACCATAATGAAGGGGCCCTTTCACCCCTAATTTGCGCACTTCGGCACGTAAATGGACCAAAAACGGCCCATTTTAAGCCTGTAAAATGGCCCTTTGAGATTGTTCATAAAACTTTTGACACTTTCCAATTTTCCCCCAAAATGAGGGGGGTTCTGGGGCATCGCACACCTTAATATTTGACTATAGAAAGCTGTCCCAAAAAAAACCCCGCTTACTGCTCGGAAAAGGCAGACCTATTCAAAGTGATCTCCGAGCCTGAGATCGGGGGTGGGGAAAAGATTGGCCAAATGGGCCCAAAATTTCAAATTTCACCAGTATAATAATAAAAAGTAATTTTTGATAATTATCAAACTGTATAAAATTTAATTATTTAAATTTAATAAAAATGTTATCATATAAAATTAACATAAAAATATATAATATCCCAAAAATATAAAAATATCTCCTATAAAATTTATTTAAAATTTATCGAATATAAAACTAATTTTACATGACAGAACCCACTGAGGATGCTGTTCAGATTTTTTCATTTTTAGTTTTTACTACATTAAATTTGAAATGTATTTTTGCTGCTCTCACCCTTTATTCTACATGCAGCAAGAGCCGGCACAGCACAGGTCTTGCTGGGACCTGTGGTCCTCCAAGCAGGATCAGTCCCATAGTTTATATCACTGACATGCTAGTCTAATGACTTTTCTCTTATTTCCAGCCGGTCTATAGCCTTTATACCTGTTTGGTGCATTACTAATGCATCTAAGTTTTCTAATGCGCCAAACACACAGACGAGGGGCGGGAACTTTAGACGCCATTTATAATCACACAAAAACCCCTTTCATACATTCAGGAGCATTCTACACTAAGAATGAGACTCGACTATTCACTTTGACGCGCCTTCCTTCATACATGCCGCCCTTTGTAAAAGCCCAATTACCAACGGCAAGGTGACCTTAATCCAGATGGGAACTTTCTCTATATGTTACCTCTCTTGGTGTCTGTTCAGACCTCCACATTTCAGGGAGAGAAGATTCCAGTTATAATCTGATCTGATTAAAAAACCTGTTCAAAAACCAAGATGGGGGCAGCTACTCCCCCATACAAACAGTCCCAAAACAAAATATGGTCACCACAACCATTTTGAAAAATAAGTATATAGGTGCACACTGGGGTGGAAGCCAGAAGTAAAGCAAACACAACACAATACCAACAGCTCTACAAGTACTAAAAACAGTCAATGAGGACATATTTTTTGGGGGGAAAAGCATTTCTGCAATGTTGAACGAACACCAAGAGCGGTAACATATATAGTAGGTTCCCATCTGGATTGAGGTCACCTTGCCACTAAGGTTCTTGTACACTAAGAACCTCAGAATGTCCATGTCACGTCAAGGGAGGTGCAGTGAGCCCTGACTGGAACCCAGCCCACTGTCCCTGCCTGCTTGACGTGCTGCCCTAGGTGGCAGACGGCAACTGGGCGACAGTCCCTGTGCTGCTAAAGTGCTGGGGCTGTCAGGAGGAAGAAAGGTCAGACAGTCCGGGTCAATACCAAATAGGAACGCCAAAGCCACTTATCAGAACCAGAGGGATAAACGTAAACAAGCCGGGGTCAAAAGCCAAACGGGAGCGAGGTACAAGATCAGAAGACAAGCCGGGTCAGGAGAACAAGCCGAGGTCAGGTACACAGTTTAAGCAGAACAAAATAGCACATGTAATAGGCAGCCAGGAAAAAAATCCAAAGGGGCTGGATCAGCCTTTTAGGGGGTTTAAAGGGGTTCCCCATACCCCCCATGTACGATTGGAGGGCCTCCGGGGCCTTTCCCCTTGGCTGGGGTCTGTCACTCACAAGTGCCAGCAGCAAGAGTATCAGGGTGGGGTTGCAAATCAGCTGCTGCAGCCTGTAGATCCCCGCGCCTGAGCACAGCCTAGCCCTGACAGTATCCCCCCCTTTTTGGAGGGGCCCCAGGGGGACCCTTCCCTGGTCTGGGTTTGCCCGGGTGAGACTCATGGAATTCCCTCCCCCAGGCGACAGCAGGGGAATGGATTTCGCCGGGGAACCCAGGGATCTTTTCCCCCGGGGGACCCTTTACCCTTCCAATGGACCAGGTATGTAGAGCCCTTTTGGGACCATACGAGAACCCCCAAAAAAAAGGGGGAAAACTTATTTTCAAAACCCCCCCTTTCTATGGAAACTGGGAAGGGGGCCTAGGGGGCGGAGTAACAGTAAAATTATCCCCTCTTAAAAAGTGCCCGAGGGGTGGAACACATTATTTTAAAACTGGGGAAAAGGCAAAAAGGTGCTGTTATTGAGGAAACGTTATGGTAAACCAAAATTCTGCCTAAGTTTCGGTGAAATAAAGCCCTTTTTTCTTTTTTTGTCGGCGGCAATGGGCCCAATGACAACGGGTTTGTATTGGGTTTTGTATGGCAGTTAATGCCTGATCCCGGGGCGGGCTTTATTGGAGCAGTCTGTAGGGTTGGGTGGGATGGGCTGCCACCCAAAATCCAGCCCTTATAAAGGCCCCGCAGGTCAGGGTTTTAAAAGGGGGTGTTTGGGTTTCCCTTCCGGTCAAACACTGCTCAGTGGGGTGAAAAGGGGGTTAAGGGTTTGGGGAGGAAGGGGCCCGATGTTGGGGGCGGTTCACCTTTGGAAGGTTCTGGCAGAGAAACCTCCAAAAAGGGTTTATTAACCCCCGGGGAAAAAAGCTTTTTTTTAAGGTAACCGGGGGGGGGAACCCATAACACGGACTATAAAATTATGTTTGTTTTGGGGTGAAGCCCAAACCCCTGCTTTTTTATGGGTTTTTGGACTTTGTGACTGTTTAAAAAAAAAATTCCCCCCGCAAATTTTTGCAGTTTTTTAAAACCCCGCCCCCCGTTTGAGCTGATTTCCCCAACATTTTTTTGGGGTCTTGGGGGGTTTTTCGGGCAAAATTCCGGTTGTAAGAGGCGGGATGGGCCTGGATTTTTAAAGGGGGCACTTTCCTTAAAAAACCAAAAAAGGCGAAAAGGAGGAGCTGCTGAAGCCCCCCGGGTGAGGTGAGGCCCCAACAGCACACCCCAGCTATCCGTGCGGCCAGAGGAAGAAATTGTTAGCAGATGGCCATCATGGGGGAATTTTCCCCGGGGGGAAGGGGCCCCCAGCTACACCCCGTCAGGGGGAGGACTGCAGGCGGGGAAAAGAGGGTTTTAGAGACGCCCTGCAGAAGATGCCCCCAGAAGACGAACGGGGAAAAGCCTTCCTTACCTTTCTTTGAGCGGGTTGCGAACGGGGGGACTCCAGCCCCGCAGGGGGCAGGGTCCTGGCCCCGTTCCTCACCGGCGACCCCTCAAAAGGTTTCCTAGAATTTATCTCTGCAGGATGCCGGGGAATCCCCCCGCCCTCAAGTCGGAGATTTGGCCCCCCGGGGGTTTGACGGTACAGTCCGGGCCAAAGGGTCCCATCCCCCGGGGGATACGGGAGGGCCCGGGCCCCCCAAGGCCCCCGAATGTTTGATCCCCTGCACCTCGCCCCAGAAAGGGCTAAACCCGGGGGTTTGTGTTCCCCAGCCAGATGGTGAGGGGTAAATGAGGGACCGCTTTTTTTCACGCTTTTCCCCAAAACCCAGTGCAATGCTGGGGGGCCCAAAGGGGAAAACCCCCGGGGCGGCGGATCCCCCCTTGGATCGGTTAGTGGAGAGATATAAAGGGCCAGGGAAAAATTCCTTGGCTGATCCAGGCCCCTTTTCCCTCTCGCACTGGCGGGGACTGTCAGGAACCCAAAAAGAAGGGGTACAAAGGGCCCCAAGAAAACGCCCTCCTAAGGCCGGGGCCCCTGCCAGAGTCGCCCGTCCCGCCCCCCCTGTCCGGGACATTATCTGTTGGAGAGCCAGGCTGTGGGCTTTGGGGGCCCGGTGCCCCCTCTCTCGGAACCCGATGGATTTTTCCCGTTGGGGGGGGGTACGTTTTGGGTTGGCGCTTCCGGAAATGCAAACCCCGGGTTGGACACTAAAAGGGGACTTCCCCCCTCTTTTCCCTTTCAGGGTGAATGACACCCCTTTCCCCATGGGGCCCTTTTGGGATTTCCGGGAAGTTTGGTCACGCTCCTGCGGCCCTGCCCCGCATGTGTTGGCCCCCAAGGGAAAACCGGGGGGTCCATGTAATACAGGGAGATCCCAAGGTGTACCCAGGGGCCCCCAAGTCGGGTTAAACCCCACAAAGGGGTTACAGGGGGTCACACCCAGTAGGCATTGTACGGGGGTTTTACTACATTAAGTGATAATAGGCCGGGATTTCCCCTCTCTTTTGGGGACTGGGGGAAATTTTACCGCCCAAAGGAACCCCCCCAACAGCCTGGACCCCCTGCCCCCAAACGGGGCCCCCCGATTTTCCCTTTCTCGGTCATGGAAAGGTGACGAGGGGGGACCCAAACCCCCTGACGAGACCGTTCCCGACCAAAGGGGTCCCCCCGGGGGAAAAATTTGGAACGCTCAACCCTGAAAGGACGAGACCCTAAGAGGGGCTTTTTAAAATAGTGTGGTAGTGCTTGAGGGGGGTTCCTCAAGAGCCGGGGGCAGAGGAGAGGTTTCCCCACTTTGGGTTTGTAAATGGAAACCTTTTTGTATCCCCTTTAAACCAAAAATTTCCACGGGGAAGTCGGGGAAAGTTTTTGGGTTTCCCAAAACCCATATCGAGTAGGGAAAGGGAAACTGGCCCAGGGTCAGGGGTTTTGGGGGGGGCTTTTTTGGGGGCAAAACAAGACCGTAGAAAAGAATTTTCTCCCCAAATTCTTCTGGTCGGGTAATACCGTGAAATCCGTTTTAAATTGCCAGCCCCTGCCCCCGTGCCAGATAACCCCCCCGGGGTCCCCATTTTCCCGTAGCCCTCTCATCCCCCTCCCAAAATTATTAAAACTCCTTTTGAGGGGAAATCGCCATGGTTTTTGGGGCCCCCTGGTAAAATCGGCTAGGGGCCCACCAGTAATTCTGGTCATCAATGGACTATCCCAAACCAAAAACCCCTGAACCCTGGCCCTAAAAAATTTCTTTTTTTCCCAAGGTAATTGCAAGGGAAAGGGTGGACATCTTTTCTAGAAGGGGACTCCCGAAGGAGATCCTGACGGATCAAGGTACCCGTTCAGTAAAAAGTTATGGGGGGAACCTGTGTAAGGGCTGAAGGGCCCCAACTACGCACCTTTTTTATCCCCCCAGACAGAGGGCTTAGGGGAAAACGTTTCAAAAAGCCCTTTAAAGGCCAGGTTAAAGGGAAGGGTAGTGAAAAAGGAGGGCCCCGAGATTGAAAACCTCCCTTTTTTAACCCTTTTTTGTTGTTTCCCTATTAGAGAGGTTCCCCCAAGCCTCCAAAAGGGTTCTCCCCTTTTTAAAATTACTTTATGGCAGCCCTCCGGGGGGCCCTATTGGATTTTTTCCAAAGAGAGCGGGAAGAGTGAAGTCACACCCTAAAAAAGGGTTCTTTGAGCATGTGACACAATTACAGCGGGCGAATTGTGGGTTTACTCCCAATTGTTAAGGAGCATCTTTTAACAGCGAAAGGAAGCGCAAGGAGGCCCTAAAAACCCAGGTCACCCCGGGGTGAGGCAGTTTTTTTGGGGGAAATCGGGCCCCTGGTCTTAGTGCCCACGGGGGAGAGCAAGTTCCGGGGCAAAATGCAGGGTCCCCACGAGGTAGTTGAGAAAGGGGGGGGAAAATCAAACTATAAGGGGGTTTAACCACCCGGGGAGAAGGAAGCCCTATCAAATATAAACCATTAAAATTTTTTCAAGCCTTGGAAAGATAGGGGCCCCCCGGAGGCTTCTTGTTGTGGGGCCCCCAACCCGAGGGCTGCAATTTAGGAGGGAAAAAATTGCCGAGACCCTTTTTCCCCCTTTTAAACCCAACAGTGCAGGCACTTTTTAAAAAGAATTGGGAAATTGTTCACAGAGGCCCCCCGGGGGCTAACCTTGGGTTTTGGGAAAATGGGGTTTTGTGACCGAGCCTCAGGTGAGGGGAAACTTAAAACCCTATAGGTTTTCCCCAGGCGCGAAGGGCAGATAGTCGCAAAGGAGGTAAGAGGATGTTAAGATTAGGGGTGGGTAGAGGAGTCGAAAAACGGATGGTCCAGCCCATGTGTTAAGTCCCCAAAACCCAACGGGGAGTGGGGGGTTCTGTAATGTTACCCCAAAACTCAATGAAATGTCAAAGGGGGATTCATAAACCCCATGGCCCCGGGTGGATGAGCTTTTTGAGATTTTGGGCCAGCCCATATATCAAACCCCCCTAGGGCCTTTCCCCCCGGGGGAAATTGGGAAAATTCCCCTAGCAAGAAAGCCCGGGGGAAAAAACGGCCCAAAAAATTTTTTTTTTTTTCACCGGAAGGGGCCTTCCCAAAAATGTAAAATTTCCGTTTTGGGGTTTCAAAGGGGGCCCCCCCCACTTTCCCCGAGGGCCATGGAAGGATCTTAGGTCCCCCCAGGGCATATGCATCAGCGTACCTCGGGTGTTTTCTTTATTTTTTAAGCGCGATTGGGGGGGCACCTTGAAAAGGTCCAGGCTTTCCCCCGGTTTCGGGTAAAAGGGAAAAGGGGGGTTTTTCCATTTATCCCTTTAAATGCGCCATAGGGATGGAAAAGGCCCGATACTTGGGGGATATCGTGGGGAAAAGGAGTGATTAAAAAACCCCAAACTAAGATTGAAGGCCCTCCAGAAAAAGGCCCCGTCCGCTTTAAAAAAAACAGGTGAAAGCGTTTTGGGAATCGTGGGGTGTCATCGGCCCGGGTTTTTCCCCAAATTTTTCAGGAGGGCCCGCACCCCTTTACGGGCCTGACAAAGGGGATAAATCCGCCGGGTCAAAAGGTCCCCCGAGGGTGAAGAGGCCTTCCAAAAAATTGAAAGTAGCCCCCCATGTAGACCCGCCGGTTTTTAATTTTCCCCCCATTTCTTTTAAGGGGAAATTTTTGGTTTCAAAAAAGGAAAGCCCCCAGAGGTCGGACTGGGGCCGTAATTCCCAAAGGGTTTTCAAAAGGGGAGGGCCCTCCCCTGTGTTTTTCAGCAGGAAAGCGTCCCCCGCAGAGCGTAAATTTTGGGCCCTTAATTGAAAAGGGAATGCTTGGTATTAAAGGGGGGCTGATTTACCCCAGTTTACCTTCTGGGGGCGGGAAAATTTTTGGTGGTGACGGATCCCTGCCCCTTTGAAATGGTTAAGGGAAAAAAAGGACAACAATTTCCCCGGGTCCCCCCGTTGGGGTTTTTTGCCCGAAAAATTTAAATTTTTTTAGTAGAGCAAAGGCCCCCTAAGCTGCAATGGGAATGCAGATGCCCTTTCTAGGGGTTTCAAGCATGATGGCTTTAAGGTGCCCCTTTCCCCCCCCTTTTGGGGAGAGGGGGGGGGGGGAAGGAAGGAAGGGGACAAGGTGCTGGGTTTTTTGACGGCGTTTTGTTTTCCCCCCGATCTTACCGCCCTTATAAGGGGCCCGCAGGGTCAGGGGGAGAGGGGGTGTGGGTTTTCCCTTCCGGTCAAACACTGCTCAGTGGGGGTGAGCATAGTGAGAAAAGCCAAAACTGGGGCCGTTGGGAAATGAGAGTACTGCAGAGACCTGCACCGGGTTTTTTTAACCCCGGGAAAAACCCCTGTACGGTAACGTGACCGAAAAAGGACTATTAAAATTTTGTTTGTTTGGCTGAAGCAAGCCCTTCTATTTTTGTTTTTGGGAACCTTTGGTGACTGTTGAAATAAATCCTTTCAGTGTTTTTCAACGTTTAAGGACTGGCCCCCCGTTTTGAGCTGATTACCCACAATACGGAAAAGAAGAAGGGGAATTTCAGGCGATTTTGCCACGGGTTTTAAACCCCCTCCTGAAAAACATCCCGGCCCCACAAATCCCTGGCGGGGATTTTTCCCGGGGGGAACTTTTTTAAGGGGCACCTTTTGGTGGAAACCCCCCTTTTTTCCCCAACCGCAAACCCCCTAGAACAAATAAAAGGGCCTTTTTTTAAACAGAACTTTTCTTCTGAATGTTTCTGGGGGTGAAAACCCAATTCTTCTGAACTGGGCCCAAATGTGCACATTCTTTTAAAGAAAAACATCCACCCCGCTGTGACAACGTTTGCACTGGAAAAAAGACGTAAAGCCCCTTGGGGGAAACCATTTAATTTACAGAAAAAGGAGGTACCCCCCGGGCAGCTAAAAATTCCTTTTTATTAATGGCAAATTTAAAACCCCGGTAAATATTTTAACCCCCGCTAAACCCTTTTGATCAATTTCATAACAACGGGGTTTTTTGGGGTTACCCTTTTTAATTTTCCCCCCCAGTTCCCCGCCCATTAGTCCTGGATGGGAAAGGCAGAAAAGAAGGACAGGGGATACCCAGAGCCTTGCTAATGGCCTCCACCAAAAAAGAGAAAAAAAACTGAACCCCTCGTCAAAACAATATTCTTTTGGTTTAAAACCCTGCAGGTTTTTAAAAATAAAGTTTTTATTAAAAGTTCAGCAAGTTTTTTTGGGCCCACCCGGGAAAAACCCCCTTAAAGGGAAACCCGATGGGCCCTCTTTCTGAAACAATTTCCCCCACCACCCAAAAAAACCGGAAAAAGCCCTCAGAATAGGGAAAGGGCCCGTCCCTTTAAATCCTGGAGAAAAGGGTCCATGGACGTTCAGGGACAGGGAGAGGCATAAGGGTTTAACCCGGAGGGTTAGTTTTTGGGGAAACCTTTAGCCCAAGGGGAGACTTCCAAAAAAATGCCACATAGGCCCCCAAAATCACGAAAGGGAATGACGCCCCCAGAAAAAAAGAGAAAAAACCTTTTTTTTGCCAGAACCCCTCCAGGATTCCAGAAACACGGAATCAGAAATTCTTTTAAAACTCCCAACCGAACTGAGTTTGGGGAAAAAAGACCTTCGAAACAGGACAATTACAGGTCTCATATCTGGTGGGACTTAATCCAGTTGGGTAAATCAGGGAAATACTGAGACCAGTCCTCCTTTTGGGGAATAAAGGGGCCCCGGTCCCCCCTGGGATGCGGTGCTGGCACAGAAGCTTTTAAAATAGAGCTTTACATTTTTGGGAAAACCCGGGCGGTAAATAAAACAAAAATTTAAACGCGTAAAAAACAATGCCCACGTGCCTTGGGGTGGATTAAAATTTTTAGGGGACTCTCTTTTAAAAAAATGAGGTTCCTTAAAGATTCCCTTAAAGGGCCCGTGATGGGTGGGGACCTTTCCCAGGAATTTTTCCATTTTCCCCGAAGGCCCACTTAAAAAACCAATAGCCCCCGATTCCCAACGTCCCTAATTCCCCTTTTAGCTTTAGGAAAATTTTACGTTAAAAAAGAAGGCCCCAAGGATGAAGGTTAGTCATAGCGGCAGACCCCTGAACAAAACCCCCCCCCTGCGCCATACCCCCAAGCTTTAAACCAAAAGCAAAGGGGTTTTCTATGACAACTTGAATCAAAACAGGGAGCGATACAAAAAACTGTTTAAGCCTTTTTAAATGCTTCCCCAAAGGCCTCAGGTTTGGCCCCGTTAAATGAAAAATTTGCACCCTTCTTGGTCCCTGTCAATTTAACGGGCCCAACTAAAAAAAGAAAAATTACGTAAAAAAATTTTCGATAATAATTTGGAACCGCTGGGAGGCCTTCAGAGAAGAAGGGCGGGCCCCAAAAAAAAATTTGCCCCGAATTTTTCCGGGGTCCAACGAAAAAGAGTTTGGGGGCGTTTAGGGTGTACCCAAGAAAAGGGACTCCCCGCACCCCGAAAAAAACATTTTTTCAAGTTTGACAAACAAACTATTTTCTTTTTAGAATTTGCAATAAACCTTTTTCGTTTAAAATATTTTAAAGTGGGGCACCAATCCCCCGAATAGATTAAAATTCAACCAGGGGCAACGACCATACAACAACCCAAAGATTTCACGGGAAAAATTCAAATTTAAACCCCGATTTGGAACCCGCGGGGGCATTACACAACCCGAAAGGCATCCCCCCAGATACTCAAAAAGGCCTTCAGGAGTGTTAAAAACCCCGGTTTTTTTCCCCTCATTTCCCCCCTCGGGGTAAAGGATGAGGTTTTTAGGCCCCCCTAAGGGCCAACTTGGGAAAAACCCCTTTTCCCCTGGATTTGATTGAACAATCAGGGGTCAAGGGGGAAACGGGTTTGGTTTTTTTTTTTCTGTAAAATTTAATTTTGTTTTACGGTAATCTATTTCTTTTTTTTTTTTATCCTTTTTTTTCCCACAAAGAAAAACCCCCCACCCATGGGGGACACTGAAGGTCCGGAAATAAACCCCCTTTTGTTTAAACTTTCTGCAATATATTGTTTCATTCTAGCTCTCTGGACCAACAGATTTATATCCTTTTCCTTTTTGGGGGCCTTAACTCCGGGTTTAAAAGGTCAAAGGCAAAAAGCGAAATCATTAGGGGGTAGGGATCTCCCCCTGTTTTTTGGGGAAAATAAATGCAGCCAAAAGGTTTACGAATTGGGCAACAGGAAAAACCTTTCTTTCCCCCTCAGTATTGCCCAACCCTGGTGGGAGCCCTCTGTCAACACACTGTTGTCCCCACTTTACTTTTCCCCCTGAATTTCCAAAGTCAAACACTTGGGGTTTTGTTTTCCCGAAACCCGGGAAGCCCCAAAAACCCCCAAAAAATCCCCGGCCCCGGGGGGGAGGGGGGCCCCCCTTTTTTCCCTTTATAAAATAGAATACCCCTTTTCCCCCGTATGTATGGGCCCGGGCCAAACCCTTTTCCAAGCCCCCAGGGGACAATGTTGGGTTTGGGGCCTGAGCCCCAGAGGAGTGGAGGCCCCCAAAAGCCACAACCCGCAGGGGAAATCCCCCAATTAGCGGTCCCAATTTAAAGAGGCCCAGACGTTTGGGAAAAGAAAGACCATCCCAAAAAAATTAGAAGCTGAAAACCCCAAAAACCCCAAAGACTCCCGACCCCCAGAAAAACGACAAAGGGGGAAAGAAATCCTTAAATGGGGAGTAACAACCCTTTTAATACAAAAAAAAAAATAAACCCCTGCTCGCCCCAGGTGATTTTTCCGGCCAAACCCCCTAGGGGCTGGATTTTCCCGACCTGGTCTTCCCCCTTTGAGCCCCTCCCTGATGCCGTGTCCATCTTCGCCACAGTAAAAAAATAAAACCCTGGAAACACGAGAAGGGCCTACGGTCCCCTTGCCCCATAGCAAAAGAAGCCCCCATTTTTCAAAGGGGTCCTCTGGGTTTTTATCGGGGGAAACCCGGGGGGAGAGGTGACTATGGGGGGGAACCACTTGGGTAGTACCTTCTCTCGACCCTCCCTCCCTAAAAAAAGTCTTTCCAACAAAAGGCAAATCCAAAAGCCCCCAAACTAAAATACCAGGGGTAGGGGAAGCCAAACCCAAAAAATCCTTCCCCCATGGTCAGCTTTAACCCCCAAAACTAAAAAATGGCATCTGAAGCCCCGGGGGCGGGTTTTCCAAACCCCGACGGGAAAGCACCAAACCCGAAATTCGGGGCAATACTCCCCACAGCTTTTACCCTCCCCAAAGGGGGTCAGGGTGAGCCCGGCTACAACTTCCCCATCTGGGGCATCAAAGAGTACCCCTAAGGGAGAAAAAAAACCTGTCCCCCCGAAGACATTCTGGCGAATCGGTGTAAGAGAATGCCCACTTCCTGGGGGGACCCTGAAGTAAGGAAAAAACAATTCCCACTCTTTGCTCCTCATTGCCCAAAGGGACAAATTTGGGGGACCTAAAATACAGACGACACCCCCTCTAAATCCAAAAAAAGGGCCCCCCTGTTTTCCCGAAAAACCTGTAAGGGCAAATGGGTAGGGGGCTCCACAGGAGGGGGGGTAAATGGGAGGGGGGACTCTTACTTGGGAGCCCCGGCCGCCATCAGAAATTTTCCCGGGGCCCCCATACGCTGAAGCATTTGGGGGGGCCCCCCCTACCAAACCCCGCCCCCCACCCAAAACCCCCCCCCTCCCAACCCCCCCAAAAAAAAAAAAGGGATTTTTGGGCCCATTTTTTTTTTTGGGTTAGGTTTTTGTTGGATTTTTCTTTTTTGTTCGAGTCATTTTGTATACAAAGGCCACCGAATACCGCCACAAAGATCCCCCTGCATCCTAACTCCACTATAATGTTTTCTGTTAAACCCAATATACCCAGACCAATACAAAAAATAACAAAATACACAAACCAAATAATGCCACCACATCATCACCCCATAAACTCCCCCATAAGAGACTAAAAAATACCACTGTACTGTTTACAAAATTTTTAAAACCATTACACCAAAACCAATAAAACTTTTCCCTACAGGAAACCCTAAGTGGAAATACAAGTGCCAACCCTTTCAGTTTTCATTTAGTGACTCAAAAGGTGACATCCCTTTTCTGATGAGTTGTTCCCCGGGTTTTTTCTTCCCATCCGGCCCGACCCCCATA
>JAODAL010068474.1:0-16785 GCA_025379985.1 Phyllomedusa bahiana
TGTGGGGAGTGTACATATCCCTACCATAGGTGACTAATCAATCATAATATAGACCAAAATCAGTATCCCAGACAATATTCCCCTAAAAACAATATAAAAGGACCAAAGAATAACACTTTCCTACCATATAGTGACTATCCCATCATACTGTTACTAGCCAACCAGTTACCAATACCAATTTAACCCAAAACAAATAACAAGGCCCAAAAAAATCCCTCATTATCACAAATATTTTGACTAATAACACTAATACCACTATTACCACCATACAGTGCCCATATAGTGGTAGATACCAGTGTACACATGCTCTGCAGCTGAATAAGTGATTATAGGGCAGTTACATATAGGGACTCACAGGTGACGTATTTTCTGATGAGTCGTTCTCTTTTCTTCCTCCATCCGGCCCAGACCGCCTGACGACCTCTCCTGGCCACAACTGGTCCTTGGAGAATTTACCACACAAACATGTTAGACTCCTAACAGTACAAGTTCCCCCAGCAGATTATTAGGCTCCCATTTGTGCCACCAGTAGGTAGGAAACACCCTTATATAGAAAGCGGGGTTAACCTTAAAATTAGTAATAATTGGCAACTCAAAAACCCTTTAAAAGCACAACTACCGCTATATGTGTATAATGCAAGTTCATATGCCAATGGGTCAATCGTAGGGGTCTCCTCCTTTCCCCTTTTAGTCCATACACAAACAATCATTGATCAGACCCGCATCCGCCCCATATTTTTCAAGGGAATTTAATTCCATTCAAAAATAAGCACATAAGATTTGGGTCATATCTTGTTACAGTTAAAGGGGTTTTCCCATGATCTCTTTTTAACCCTTCCATTCAACTCTTCAGCTCTGGGGCTCAAAGGGGGGGGTTTGATTTTTGAATTGCATATCTGTCCCCCGCAGGAAGAATCACCATGTCTTTTCCCCCCCTGTAGTCGAAGAAAGGTCTCATTATACAAAGCTTTTGGTAGCTGAAGGGAAAGTTTTTGCCTCCAGGGACAAGGGTCCCCAGGTTCAAAACCCCCATAACCAAACCTGTGCGTTTTTTCTCTTTATCAATGCACAGACCTCATGAAGTTTCTTTTTATTTATTTGCACTGTTTTGTACTAATTACTAAGGACGCACAGAGGACGGGAGTAGAGTGACAGGCACCTGGGGTTTGAACACATCAGTAGCTGCCTGAAAGGAGAGGTGACATGTCTGAGCATGTGCGGCCAGGACTGACAGTAGCTCTCAGCCCTTGTCGTTCACTGAATATGTGATCTGTAAATAATGCATCACTAAAGGAGTCAGCTAAAACAAAAACTGGACGCAGTGAATTTTTAAATAATAATTACGCTTGTGAAAATGTTTGTTATTTCATTTGCAAAGCTACCCCACGTCAATTTTACATTCGATGGCAAAACCACCTTTAAAAAATTCTTTAATACAAAGGCATAGACAACATCATAATAGGTTACACAATACTACTTCCAGTCAAACGTCTACATACACGCCATCAGGATAGTGCGGATCACCTCTACAACACGCTGTACGCTGCACGTAAGCAATGTTTCAGGGGAACTCCGCCTCGTTCTCACAGCACGCACACCCAGCCGATTGTCTGAGGAGGTGGCAGACCTCCTCACATATATCCTAAGGACTTCATAGAAACATTTCTGAAGGCATTTCCTATAGTCAAGTTTATCATTGCCTTGGTATTAAAGACATGTTTAAGACTGTAACAAGATAAGACTATCCCAAAAGTCTTTATGTGCTAGTATTTTTATGCATGGAATACATCCTTGAAAGCCTATTGAAGGCTGGATGCCGGGTCTGATCAATGATAGTTATGATATAGGACTCTAAAGTCCCCCATCATATAGGTCCCCTTCTAGTAGTACAGTTAGTAGATAGAGCTCCCCATCAAAGTTAGCAAAGTCTAAACTAGATAGGGTGCCCCCTCACTATGAAGGTCTGTAGTATGCCTTCTCTACTATAGGCAGGTACTATAGGGATCCCTTCTGTAGTAGTCAGCCTAGATTAGGGCCACATTTTGGTAGGTAACTAGATAGGGCCCATTCTGGTAGGTAGACAGGTAGATAGGACCCCTTATGATAGTTAGGCAAGTAGATAGGTGGCAGTTTATAGGTAGGTAGGCATCAGCCTCTTCAAGTAAGTTAGGCAGGTTAAGTAACATCCCCAAGCTGGGTAACAGGTAATTTCTGCTCCCCATCTAAAGAAAAAAAATAAAAATAATACTTACCATGGCTCTCCAAGGCTGTTTTCCGCCGCCGAACACCAGTCTATCCAGAAGTCTGTGCAGCAGTGATGACATCATCCCATAACCGCTATGTTCCGGGACACCAGTTCCGCCATCTACTATGCCCCAAACATAGGCACAGGTTTAGGGCCAAGTACAGGCAGCGGCGCAATCATATCATTACATTGCACCGCTGCCTTCAGTGGGCTAAGCCTCAGCCACTGTCTGCACCGCGCAGGCGCCGGCTGTGATTGCTGCCTCTATGTGACCCAGCGAGGCAGCTGTTTAGCAAGGGGGGACCTTTAGGCCCCCCTGGTTCAGGGGCCCGGTTACAAGTGTGACCGCTGCGAACCTTGTAGCTACACCACTGGAGGGGGAGCTTCGCTTTGGAGACTTCCTATTTATTAGACACACACACACTGTTGCAATAAGCTGATCGACAAAAGTAGTCTCCCCTGCTGGGACACTCACAGACAGCATGTAAAACTGTAGGGAAAACCTGGTAGATTATAGAATACCATACGCAAAACAACATGCAGTGGAATAAAGATTACCACATGCTCTACTCGATCTGATCCCGAGTTGTGTTTTTTTTCTGCTGTGGATGTTGCCTTCTCTAAGAAATCCATATTAAATTACTGTGAAAGAAAAAGTAGAAAAACGATCAGCTCACCCGCCAACTTTCACCGCCATCAGCTTGTAACAGGATCTATGTCCAGTGTTCTTCCGGTGCACAGGAGAAAAAAGACCATCTGGCTGTAGATGGATCATATGAGCACAAATAAACAAATTGTTTAAATTACTGTGAAAACCTGATGTAAATTAAGATGTTAAATATTTTACCACAGTAACTTAAAGGAGTTTTTTCATCTCAGACATTTATAGCATATCAATAGGATATGCCATTAATGTCTGACAGGTGCAGGTTGCTGAGGTGGTTCTGCCACTTTGGGGAGAGATGGGACCGTCTGAAAGACTCCATTCAGACATGGTACAATAGTCACACACATGCACAACTCCCACCATCTGTTCTATGGGAGTTCAACTCTACTCTTGCTTATTCTTTGTTCTGAATGTAGACTTTCCCTGGCCCATTCTCATGATAGGTGCAGGTCCCATAGGTGGGACCCACATATATCAGATATTTATGGCATATCCTGTTGAGATGGGGAAAACCCCTTTAAGTGCAGTGCTGTGTAGGGCCGGAACAGGTAATTTTTGTTACTTAGGCAAGTAGGATTAATGGCACCGCACTCATCAAAAAAATACAAATCCCAATCCTAACCTGACGCACTGAAAACACAACAAAATATCAGCAGCACTCTACAAACACTAAGAGATAGTTAAAGTGAACAATGGAATTATTTCAAAATGCATTGTTGCTACTTTTTGAATACATGAAAATTTGAAGTTCTTTGCATACATTTTTTATCAAAATTGCAGAGTCCATCCATCAGCGACAAGGTGACCTCAGTACAGATGGGAACCTACATTTTACCTTCTTTGATGTCCTGTTCAAGATCTCCCCCCCTCTCTCCCTCACCTCCATATTTTCAGGAGAGAAAGTGTCAGCTACATCTGCTCTCGATTAAAAACATCCTTTGTTGGAGATGGGCAGAGTGCACAACTAAAATGGGGGCAAGCCACTCCCCCATACAAACATTCCAAAAATAAAAATTGAACAGCACATCCAAAACAATTTTAAAGAAATTTGTGTAGATGCATGCTGGCTTGGTAACAATGCAATGCAAACACAACTATTCGGCCCTTTCATCTTAAAAATACCAATCTGCAGATTAGATGGTCCACTTCTGATGGTAATACAGCTCCACCAGCTCACCCTTACCCGTGGTGGCATTGACATACTCGGGTAATAGGGAGAGGGAGTTAGTGTCAACCTTGCGATGATGAAAAACACTAGCCGCTGAAACCTAACCCTCGCGATAGTAATGGAGAGGCATCTCTCAGATGCCTCCATTACGAACACTGGAATAAAATAATAAAAAATAAACACAGAAAAAAAGCACTTTAATTAAACACTCCCAGACACCAGCCCTTATTATCAATTTTAATAAAGATATACAGTTGAAACCAAAAATTTACATACACTATATAAAAAGACACATATGCATGTTTTCCGCACTATCCGACATGAAATTAGAATAAACCTTACTCATTTTAGGTCAGTTAGGATTAACCAAAATTAATTTTATATTTGCCAAATTGCCAGAATATGAGAGAGAGAATTTTAAGAGCATATTCTTATTACTTCTGCAAAGTCAAAAGTTACATACACTAGGATTACTATGTCTTTAAACAATTTGGCTTCAAAATAGTTGCAAGGCTTAGTATTATAATAAAATTCCATTTATTAAGCATGTCATGGATCATCCTTGGGTGCAATTTCCAGACTGAGACACGTCCCCCTTGGGAAATGAGGGGCTAAGATGGCCCAGGCCGTTGTGAGGTATAAAGAGGATGTGGGCGCCTGGCCTTCAGTGCAGTATGAGCCTTGTAGCCGCTGCTATGGCGGTAATTCCACCCCTGCATGAGGTCCTAAGAGTCCCAAATCGCATGTACTATGTGACGATTATTATCGACAAATGTTGAAAATCGGCACAGTTTTTATGGTGATCGGATTTTTTAGATCCCTGCGATAATTTAGGTCCAAAAACTGTCACGAGTGGCCTGCAGGCCCCTCTTTCCCGGGGTGCGGGCGCACTCGTCTGCCCCCCCCCGTCCCGGGTCCCGCGGCAATGCCGGTCCCACGGGCGGGGCCCGGGTTCCCCCCCCACTTTTCTGCGCTCCCGCGTCCTCCCCGTCCTCCTGGGCCCGGCTGGGATTTTTCATGGCCCGCGCCTTAGGCGCGCGCTGGCTCTCGGGGGTTTAAAGGGCCAGTTTTTCCCCATTTTTGGGGAAAGGCTGGCAGGTGACCCTATTTTAAACCCCCTTCCTTCCGGGGCACCTTTGCCGGATCTTTAGTGCCGTACTTTGGGCTTTAGAGAAAGCGTCTTCTGCCCCATAAACCCTTTCTTCCTGTACCCCAACCTTTTCGCTTCTCTTCCCCGCCACGAACCCTTGCCCCCCTGCCTGACCTCCTGCCGGTCCCCCACTTTGCCCTACGTCCCACGATTTTTGGGACCACCCCCAAATGCCTTTTTGCCAAACCGCAACAAGTCCCCACGCCAGTGGGGGGACCTGGTTTGTTCTCCCGCCCCCGCAAGTCCATCCCGCTTTCGGGGGGCTCTGGGGGAAAACCGGGGGCCCAAATTAGATTCCACCCCCCGGGGGCGGGTTACCCCCCCATCGCTTTGGGGGTGGTCCAGTGGACCACTACCGGCATCCGTTACAAAATCTTTTGCATCATCTAAAAAAAAAATTTGCCGCCATTTTTGGCGCTTTTCCCCGAAAATTTTTGGGGGCCAGCAAATCAGATTACAGAATAAGCAGGGTGAATGTGTGTGCAACGTCATACTGGGAAAGTGTAAAGGGTTTTTATTTGGGTGGAAAAATCACATTGACCCCCGTTTTTCATGAACAGCGTTTTTCCCGTTCAGCCTCAGTGTCTCTCAGCGTCTCTGAGCAGAAAGGGCTTCCCCTCTTTCTTGTGTCCAAACCCGCCCGCGAAATTATTATATTTTTTTCACAGAGAAAAACCCCTTTCTATTAGCTGTATCCTTAAAAATTTTGTTAGATTAAGATTGGGAAATAAATGTTGAGCGTTTAAATTTTCCCACAAAGTTTTAAATCGGCACAGTTTTTTATGGGGAACCCATTTTTTGGGCAAACGATAATTTAGGGAAAAAACTGTGCCCTCCCTCTATTAAAACGCGCCCCCCCCCTTTTCCCCCCTTCCCCTTTAAATTTTGGGGGGCCAGCAAAAACAGTTTTCAGAATAAAAGCAGGGGGAGATTGTGTGCCCACGTTTGCTGGGAGGGGTAGGGGTTTCGTTGGGGTGGGAAAAAACACATGACCTCGTTTTAAAATAGAACAGCGTTTCCTGTTCACCTCAAATGTTTTTTCCTCAAGCGTCTCAGAGCAGAAGGACGTGTGGCTTGCTTGTGTCCAAACTAGGGGGGCCGGGGGAAAAATTATTTTTTCTTACAGAGAAACCTCTACTAAATTTGCTTATCCCTTTTCAATTTTGTTAGATTAGAGATTTGGGAAAATTTTAAAATAGTTATAGAGAAATTTTTAAAGGGGGCATCTAAACCCATGTAAAGTCACGGGGGGGGGGGAGCAGGGTAGGGGGGCCCCCCCCGGGCAACACAAAACAAGGCCCTAATAAAGAAAAACCCGGGTAAATTTTACCAAACTTAGTGTAGGGCAAAAGCAATGCTTTTTTATTAACATTTTTTATTGAAATATTTCCTGGATATTGGGCAGCCTGAACTTATAGAAACACAACTTTTCTTTGAACTGCAGGTCCTTTGTTTGGTTTCAAAACTCCACTTTTATTAAACATATACATTTCAGAAAAGGGTTCATTTTCCCCAAATTTGCCCATTCCACCTTTTTTGATATAAACTAAACCTTTTACTTAAATTAGAATCCAGCAAGTCACACAGGTTGATAGGGGCCAAAAATACCTTGTAATATCCGGGAAAAAATTTTTAGATCCTTTTTTTTTGCTTTTCGCCCCACAGCTTTTTTCATTGAGGCACCTTGCACTTAAAAAGTGAATACTGCAATTTTTTAAATCACCCCCATTGAAATTTATAGGGGCCAAAAAAAAACCTTTTTTTTATCCGAATACTTTCAATACGTGTTTTTTTACTTTTGGGCCAAAAACAGCTTTGTTTATTGAGGCACCTTGCAAATTAAATTTTGTAATTACCAATTTTTTATCACCACAGGGGAATTGATAGGGGGCCAAAAAATACCTTTTATTAAAACCAATACATTTCAATAAGTGAAATTTTTTCACTTTGGCGCGGCCAGCTTTGTTTTTTTTGATATCTACTTTGCGTTAAATTTTTAAACAGCAATTTTGTAGTCACCACAGGGGAATTGATAGGGGCCAAAAATACCTTTTATTTTCCGAATTTCATTACCGAACTGTTTTTTGCACTTTTTCCCCGTCCAAAAATTGTTATAGAGCCCCCTTCAGTTAAAATTTTAAAACCCAAAAAATTTTGGATTTAACCCGTGGGGAAATTTAAAAGGTGCCAAAAAATACCTTTTTTAAATTTTCCGAATACATTTCAATACTGTTTTTTGACTTTGGCGCTCTACAGATTTGTTCTTTGACGCAGCTTGCACAAAAATTAAAACACAATTTTATAGTCACCACGGGTTTGATTAAAAGGGGTGAAAAAAAAATACCGGTATCATACGAAAACATAACAATACGTTTTTTTGATTTTGGGCGCACTACAGCTTGTTCTTTGTCAGCTTGCACGTAAATTTTAAAACCAATTTTTAGCACCACAGGTGAATTGAAAGTCAAAAAATACATTTTTATTATTCGAATACATTTCAATACGTTTTTTTTGACTTTGGGTGCACAAACACTTTGTTCATTGACGCAGCTTGCACTAAATTTTAAAAACAGAAATTTTTTATACCCCCCACAGGTGAATTGAAAGGTGCAAAAAATACCGTGTTTTAAAATACGAAAACATAACAATACGTGTTTTTTTTACTTTTGGCGCCTACGCTTTGTTCATTGACGCAGCTTGCACGTAAACGAAAACAGAAATTTTTATAGTCCCCAAAGGGGGAAATTTAAAAGGGTGCAAAAAATACCGTGTATATACGAAAACATAACAGAACGTGTTTTTTGCACTTTGCCCATCCAGATTTGTTGATAAGACACCTTGCATTGAATTTGAATCCAAAATTTTGTTTTGTTTTTGAGGGATTTGAGAATACTGTGATTTCCCGTTTTTTAATAAGAGATTTTCCAAAACATTCCATCCCTTTCTCAATTTTTTTTATTTCTAAACAGGGAGCGAAATGCAGGTGGTAAGCGAGCAAAGAGGGGGTAGCCATGGAGGTAGGGGTACGAGAGAATTTTGTTCCTTCCATCGGGGGCACAAAAAAACCATGCCAGCGGATCGTCATTTGCAGACCGTCAGGCCGTCATCGCTGGTCAGGGCCTGTGAATCAAGTAACAACATCGTCGCCAATCTGTCCTTCATGTTAATGCAACCTGCATCTAGCATTTCTTACCTCCCGTCCTCGCAGTCAGGGCCACAAATTCTCACAACATCAAAACCGTCCAACATAAAGCACCCAAATTAAAATCGTGTACCCACCACTGGGGATAATCCATTGCTAAAGACCTCTTTGATGACAAATGCGGTTGGGGGTCAGAAGCATTTTAAAAACAAGAGGAGATTTAGTCTGCTCTACGCCCGTTACTGAGCCACGAGGAGGAGAAGAAGCCGTCAATCGGCAAAAACCCCCGGGCGGTCGGAAACGTTTTGCGGGCCCCTTTTTGCTTGTACCCCAAACTTCGGATGCAGAAATCAGGACACCAACACCGTGTTGATGATGATGATGAGACGACATTGCAAAAACCATCGGGGTTTTTCCCGCAAAATTTGCTTGCGAGCGTTTCATCAGGGGACGGGGAGGAAGACTGGGTAGTGTCAATACGGGTCCCGCCACAAAGAGGGAGAGGGCGGTCCGCAGAACCGCTATATTTCCCGGGGGCAGGCCGGGTAAGCGAAAACCCCCCCTCCTCGCTTATCGCCGAAAAAAAGGGTCCAGGACCTCTAAAAGCCTTCCTTCTTTGAGCAACCCGATCACCCACAGTCATATGCCCCCCTTTGCCGAAACGCATAAGAAAGGGGCAGAACCTTAAGTTTAACCACACCAACATTTCTAGTCACAGAAAGCGAATCATGAGTTGAAATGGGGGGAAACACTTGGGCCAAAAAAAGGGCCCAACCACGCCGGGCCCCAAGCACGTCACACCCCTTCTCCGCCCCCCCCTCCTCTGCCACCACCAAAGGTTTCCCCTCAGCTCCCCAGTCCCCTCAGAGTCTATCAGGGATACCTTCGTTCAGCCTCCCCTCGCCCAATACCCCCAGAAAACCACCAAGACCCACCCCAAACCCCTTCCCCTTTCCCGCGATTTTTGACGACCGAAACCCGTACAGCGGCCTTCTCACCACCTTCTGTCTTCCAGTTTGGGAGCGAAAAACACTTTAACCCAAACCACCCCCAAAGCCAAAAGCCTGATGTGGGCTTTGCCGGGTTTTTTGGCCGGAAAGTTTCCTTTTCCGCGGGGTACCAGTGGTTTCCGCCAGTAAAAGGCCTTGCCTGCCCCCAATACCAATGCCGAGCGGTTTTTCTTTGCCAAAAAAAGCCGTCCCTGGCCCTCCCACCACGTGTCACAAAATTTCAAGCCTTTGTCGCACGGGGCCGGAAAAGTCCACTCACCACCGACACGGGACTAGAAAACACCCAAGGCCGCTATTCCTTACACTCACTGGGTTAGCGGGGTGATGTCCCTGGGTGCGGGCTCTCAGCGCGGCCAGTTTTCCCCAAAACCGCGGGGATGGTGCGGGCCTTTCCCCCAAGGCCTCTGGGGGCATCACGTGCCCGGGAAACCAACCCTTTTTTAAAATTTAATCTTTTGAGACCGCCCCACACAGGTCAGGAGCTGTGGACGCTCTCCGAAAACGAACCGAGCGCTGGCTGGGACAAAACCTTGTGCCGGGCAAGGTGGTATGGATAAGGGCGAAATCTGCTGGCCGCCTTTAAGATCGGTGGGGCTGGACAAAACCCCCTTGCCTGGCACTGCATAAACCTTGTCGTCCAGAAATTTTCTAAAACCTACCCGGGGTCGGACTGCCTCTGAAGAAGGCCGGGGTCTGATTCGCACTTCCCGCCTTTCGCACCCTGCTTCGTCCCGCCTGCTGCTTGCAGCGTCACTGGGCCTCCCCTCAACCGCTCATTGTTGACGGGGCAAAAACGCTGAAATTCCCCCCTCCACATGCTCCAGCTTTTTGGGCAGCACGCAATCCCATTACGCAGACAAAGGAACATGGCCTGACAAGCAGCGTGGGGACCTCGGGGTTTGCCCCACCAGATGAAGGCAGGTAAAGGGAGCTCTGCACCATCCTTGCCATTTTTGAAAAAGCCACCAAAATGGTCATGGGAAAATGCCCTTGTCAGCATAGCATTGGGTGATCTAGTTCTGGAACGATCGTTGGCCCACCTGAAACAAAAACCCGCCACGACGGAAGGAGAGGGACACAGTTTGGGAACCGACCTTTTTCCCTCTCCGTCAAATCCACGGGCCCAAAACAGTTTTCACAATTTCATCGTTCTTCATTAGCATGGTTTGGGGATCCAGAGCTAGTGCAAGGTGGCGCATCAGTCTCAGGTGCATCATCTCAGGAAAGTCGGGGCTGTGTTAAGCGTGCCGGGGGCAGCGGGGGAGGGGGATGGGAGGTATTCTAGACACCAAATGTTACCGAGCCCCTGCCTTGGAAAGAGGTTGGCGCGAATTTAGGGGGAAGAAGATGAGGAAGATCTTTGCAGTGCCCCCGACCCGAGGCTTGGGAAATAAAGGCCCATCTCCACATGAGTGCTTGGATGCTCCATTTCCCCCAAAACATGACCTCCATTTAAAGGGCCCTCAAAATGAACAACAGTTACTGGGGCCACCCCCTGGATCCTCTACAAAACAAAACTCAGCACTTTCCTTCCACCCACCCAATGAGATAAAATGCAGGAAATGGAACCTTGCTGATTGCAACTGGAGACATCGTTGCGCTGCTTCACGTTCTTCAAATGTCACGGTGGAAAAACGCACGACGTGACAGCAGTATAGGCCAATAGCCGTGCGGCAGCAGCAGGCAATTTGGCAAAGCCTAATGGGGCCCTGGAATCTTTTTTTTACCACCCACCAACGCATCATGCGGGCACCATACAACACCCAGAGACCCTTTTAAAATCATGTGCACGACATCTCGTCTCAAACACCCTGTTTTTGATGTGTTCCGGACCCAAAAGACTTCGGGGATCCAAAAAAGGACAATGGCCCGAGCGGCCGCCACCCATAGAGGTGTTTCCCCCCCACAGCCAGCGTCATATCTGACGGACCTTCAGCACAGCCGGAGGAGTCATTACAGACAAACCATCCGGCTTTCCCCCAAAAAATGGGTCGTTTGACTTTCACAAGAGAATCCGGGATGGACCTGATGATGTTGGGCCCCAATTTCCGAGGTCACCGATTAGTTTTCTGGCACCACATTCCTCTCCAAACAGAAAAGGTCCCCTTTTAAAAAAAATTAATTTTTAAAAAAGACATTTTTTACTGCAATTTTATTCTCATTTCCCAACAGTTCATTTTGCTGGGGTTTTCTTGAGGAGACTGTAAAAGACACCAAGGTTTTCATGCAAAAAACCATATTCCATTTATCACTCATCTTTAGAAAATTTTTCCCTTTTTCAAAGGTTTTGGGGGCATTTTTCCTCACAATTTTTTTAAACAGTGGCGAAAGTCAATTTAAATTTTTTTTGGGGCATGTTGCTGTGAGAACACAATAATTTTTGGTCCTTTGGAACAAAATGTGCTTTTAAAATCCCTTTCCCCCACAATTTTTAACAGTTGGTGAAAGTCTATTTTATAATTTTTTGGGTCATGCTGCTTTTAAATGCACAATACAAAAGTCCTATTTTAAAAAATGTTTTTCTAAAAGACATTTGTTCTTAAAATTTTCAAAAATGGGTCATGGTCATGTTTTAATTTTTGGGGGGGATTTTGCGTACATGCGCTATACTACAGGTCCATTTAAAAAAATGTTTTTCTAACAACATTTTTTCTTCACAATTGTCCAAATGGCTCAGGGGCATATTTTGAATTTTTTGGGGGATTTTGCTTGTAATGCAGCATACTACAGGTCCTATTATAAAAAAATTTGTTTCTAACAACATTGTTCTTCACAATTTTCAAGAGGCTCAAGGGTGATGGTGCTGTCAAAAACAGGGTATGTAGGACCTGTTAATGGACACATATTGCAAAATGACTTTTTTTTGCAAAATCTTTAACTAGCTTCAATCCCCGTATTGAGACAACCCATTTAAAATAATTAAAAAAAGAGAAAAAAAGACTGGGGGATTCCATCCTATTTTAAAAAAAATGTTTTTTCTAAATTAAACACTAAAAAACTTGCATGTACAAAATACGTTAAAAAAATTTTTCTGAATTGTACAAGGGAGGTACAAAAACTTGACCAATTAGGTTATTCAGAGAAAATGGAGTATGAGCACGGACAGAGAACAAAGTACAGAGACCATTTCCTCCACACGTTGAGTAAAATGAGAAAAAAAAATGCCAAATAAAGGGCACCTGGGGGTAACAGAGCAAACCCCCAGTATTTCAAGTAAGCTCAATTTTTTCCCACTCATACGGAGGGGCAAGGCTACCCCCGGTTTGATGTTACTGAGAAGCTGGAGTTCTCACACTTTTCCCCTTCCCCCCTCTGCTTCAGCACACAGTTTTTCGTTGCTGGGCCCTCAGGGCATTTTAACCTCGGTTTTAGAAGACGGACGCCAGCCTGGCTCTCACCGCACCCCCCTGTAACTCCGCCCGGGCAGCTGTGGCACAGGGAAAAAAAGGGATAGTCAATGTCCTGAAACAAAATGGTGGGAAAGACTCCTTTTTTGGCCTTTTTATCGGGGGCATGCAGGTTTGGGGGTCATGCTGTTTCCTACAGGTAAATTAATGTCCCCGTTTAACTAAAATGGTGGTTTAAAGACTCCTTTTTCGACTTTTTTTTCTGGGGGGCAGACAGGTTTAATGGGCATACTGCGGCCAGACAGTTTAACAAAGCCCCCGTGAAACTAAAAAGGGGTTTGAAAGACTCCTTTTTTCCGGCATTTTTAAATTGGGGGGCATGCAGGTTTGGGGCCATGCTGTAGCCCTGACGGTATAGTTAAGTCCATTTTCAACTAAAATGGTGGTTGAAAGACTCCTTTTTTTCCGGGACTTTTTAATCTTGGGGCAGACAGGGTTTTAAAGGGGCTGGGTGCGGGCCGGGCAGGGGTTTGTCAATTCCCTTTTTAAATAAAATGGGGGTTGAAAACTCCTTTTTTTTCCGCACTTTTTAAAACTGGGGTCAACAGGTTTAATGGGCATACTGTGGGGCCCGGGCAGGGACAAATATTTCCATTTAAAAAAAAGGTTTGAAAGACTCCTTTTTTTTGGCACTTTTTAATCTGGGGGTCAACGTTTTAAGGGGGCATCTCGGGCCAGGACAGGGTTTGTCAATGTCCAGTTTTAACAAAAAAGGTGGTTGAAAGACCCTTTTTTCCGGCACTTTTTAATCTTGGGGTCAGACAGGTTTTAAGGGTCATGCTGTGGCCCAGGGCGGGAATTCAATGTCCAGTTTCAAGTAAAATGATGGTTCAAATAATACTGCCTTCGCTCATTTTTAATTTGGGGTGGCAGGTTTAAGGTCATGCTGTGGTACAAGACAGGGGTAGTGAATGGGTTACTTTTTTTTTTTTGGCTTTTTTACCTAATGTTTTTGCCTAAAATGTAGCAGTACCCATTTTTACTTTTTGGGCTGTTTAAATTCCCCGCTTCTCCAGCCCTTTTGGGTTAAGAATGAAGGTTTTTTTGCTCTCCCATAGACTTTAATGGTCATCGGAGATGATCGACTATCGACTATCGAAAAACCTTATCGATGGTGGCCGACTATCGCCCGATATCGATAGCCAACGTAATCGCTCAACACTAGCATGTACCTCTAAATAAATGTAGCTCCTATAATAGTCTAAAATGTGAAGCCCACTTCTTTATGCATACTAAATGAGAGATTGCTAAAGACGTGCAGATTTTTGGGCCTTCAATCAAAAAGACACCTTATCAGTTGCAAGTATTATAGCAGCTGTCAGGGTAACCCCACCCTTATTCAAATTCAATAAAGCATAAAATCAGCTGCAAAATAAAGTTCACAAGCTTATTCAAACATCTTTTGTACTATAGGATGCTTTACTTATTCAAATGCATAACATCTTGTAAAAAAAACAGTGAGAAAGGGGTGGACTCCGAAACTTGGCAGGTTACACAGTATGCCGCAGCAGGAGATGTAATAGGTCTCTGGCTCAAATTCATTGTGGGCCTAACTATGGATTTATGCAGATTTACAGTAAGACTTTTTTTTGACATGACCAACCAAAACTGTTTATTTACAGTAAGATGTGCAGGTGTTATTTTTCACTTTTTTTTACTAAATATTATGCATTTGAATAAGTAAAGCATCCTATAGTACAAAAGATGTTTGAATAAGCTTGTGAACTTTATTTTGCAAAAGGAAAATATCTACTACCAGCTAGATGAATGGCAAGTACCCATAAAAGAGGTAATGTCTAAAATATAACTTTTATTAATAATAACTGAACTATTGAATGTGGCCGATGCTGCAATGCCCTGACAGGGCTAGAGATGACATTGGTGTCTATAATCACTACACCTTGAAACAGTGGGGTAGTTCCTCTACCTATCGGTAAGGTATATTACTTTTACCTATGGCATTGAGGTCTCTTGGATATGACCACCTCTTACTTTCTGGGATGAATATATCATCCTTGTTCTCTTTTTCCCTAGTTGGTCTTGTCATTTTATCAGGTATCTTGGATTAAGCACAGTATACCTGTAGTATATTTTTTGACAATTATTTTTGAACACATTTAGTCTGAATTCCTGCATTTTGGTCTCCTGTGGTGACCAGATATAATAATTTTTACAGGCTGGTCGAAACATGTTGGGACCAGTCTAGAGGATCATATCTGTCAATGTTCCTAGGGAACGGTTCCGGGCAAGAGCGCCCTTGCTCGGGGCGATCATCTTGGACTTTAGGGAAGGAACTGTTATTTATTATAAAGTATCGCCCTGGTAGTTACAGGAAGAGTTGTTAGTGGGGTATATTTTTTAAGTTATTATTAATAAAAGTTATATTTTAGACATTACCTCTTTTTTCCATGTGAACTTTATTTTGCAGCTGATTTTGTGCTTTAGTGCAGATTTTTGGCACCATGATGTCTGTCTTTTAATGCTCAAAGTACATCAAAGCTAATAAAGTAAATTGATTACTAAATGTGGACAATTGTGTATTACGAAATACTGGTGGAAAAACGGGGGAGAATCTAACAGAAGTCCTAAAATGTGACAAATTTAAAGATGTTCAGTATTGTATGGTAAAAGAAAGACACACAATAAAGACTCGTGCGCATGGCTGTATAATGGCTCCACACAAATTCTGAGGCTGGAATGCAGCTCCAATAAATCTATGGACATTTTGTTCAATTTCCATAATTTTCGTGGCCCCTTGAATACAGTTTATGAATCCTATGACTCCTAAAAATGTATAAATATCTCCAAATGTTTGAACCCTAAAGAGAATTAACCCCCTTACTTTCACACTAAAATTATTTAAAAAAAAGCATCCCAAAAGTCCGACCTTTACAGCTGTGATGACCTTAAAGGGGATTTGCCACCAGACCAAGTACTGACCTCCGTTCAGTATGAGAGCAAGATGTCAACAAATCACGCTGAGTCATGAAGCTGCAGTGTAGAGAGGGAGAGGGGAGGGGGGAGTGAGGAATCCAAAGGGAGCGTCTCAAAACTTAAGTTTAACTAATAAACAGTACAACAGTGGATTCAATACAGCAAGACACAGAGCCTCAGACGGCACTGTCAGGAGAAACCTTATCTGCTAAGCAGCTTATGTAATGTAAACAAATCACGAGCTGACAGAGACGCACACAGACACACACAGCCAGAGCACAGAGCCCCGCATAACGGATCCTGTACATGTTCACTCAAATAATCAACTATAACTTGTGAATTCTGTATACAAAAGAGAACACCTATTCTAAACAGCAGATTGAAAGCTTCTTTATCAGATAAAGCAGGGATCTAATAACACTATAGCTAGTTATTCAGTATACAAAAGAAAACATATTGCTACCCGGTGCCTTAAAAGACCATTCAATCTGCCTATCATCAGATAAGAAGTGATTCACGCAAGCGCGACCTTTCATCTCCTGGGTCGTGACTAGGGGAAGCTTTGTGGTAACCAAGGGGGGTTGAGAAATGCTGTAGCTCTCAGAGTTTTCACTTTTTTTAATCACATATATTTAGAAAAGTGATTAAATACCCATTTTGGAGGTTCCCACGTCAACATTACATGGTGGCAAAACCCCTTTAACTTCTGTGCCACGCTATTGGATGTCTGGTGGTGCAATCATCCTAACTTTCACACTTTTCTGGTAACATGGGCTTATTAAATTGCTTGCTTCTAGATGTGCTGGTTCTGTCAGAAGAAGTTGAATGGATCATGTTCAATGTGGCAATGAATGGCTACTACATTGTTCATTATGAAAATGATGGCTGGGATGCTTTGATAAAACTGTTAATGGAAAATTACACAGCTATTAGCAGTAGTGTTGAGCGATTGCGTTGGCTATCGAGATCGATCGATAGTCGATAGTCGGCCGCTATCGATAAGGTTTTTCGATAGTGAGCATCGATTATCGCTTTACCATTAAAGTCTAGGGGGGGAAAACC
>JAODAL010068475.1:0-16784 GCA_025379985.1 Phyllomedusa bahiana
CTTTACCCGCATTAGAAGGCTTACCAGCTGTCCTTACTTGGACCACTTTTGGGAGGTACTAACCACTGCATGCCAGGAATATTTCACAAGACCTGCCATTTTGGAGATACTTTGATGGAGTGCTCTAACCATCACTCTTTGGGCCTTGTCAAAGTCTTCTAGATCCTTACACTTGCCCATCTTTCCTGCTTCCGACGCATCCACTTCAAGAACTGACTGGTCCTTTGGATAGTTGGATTAATCTTGCTAGTCCTAAGCGGGGCTTGTAGTTCCTCCCGGAAATTCTACATAATTTCAACCCTGTGGAATGTGTACTCTGTGTTTTATCTGGCGAGGCCTGTGTGCCTTAAATAGTATACCTGTAATGTCATAAAATTGCATGTATGTAAAAAGTATGTTCCAGAAAAGAAAATAGTCCCACCATTGTGATAAGATAATTCATGCTGTTCCCCTCACCTGGCAGTGGTTTTAGAGGAGGTGTCCATTCAATTTCTGAATTAGGTTTAATAAGGGCTACAATGTGTTTATAGACTTGGCTGATGATGTATGGTTTTTGGTGTGTGCTGTTTATGTTTATTCTTATGTGTATGGCAGTAACAGAATGGCATCCCTTACTATTATATTCACTATAGATGCGGCGGCTGGTCAAGAGGCCATCTCCACTACAGAGTAGCCGCCCACCGCCCTCCTCGAACGCATTGTCACACTGCTTTGTATGATGTGATGTTTCATTCGGTGAGGGCAGCGTGCAGCTACAGTATAGACGCGCTCACCTCCTGACTATCGCATATGCCCAGTTGTGCGCTAGTCAGCAGGCCAGCCGATGCTTCTTTAGTGTAGCCGCCCCTCCTCAACACTTTCACACTTTTTTGTAAGTTTGATGTTTGTTGGGGAGGGCTCGTGCAGCAAGTATAGACGCGTCAGCCCCTGACTATGCATTGCCCAGTTGTGCTTAAAGCGGCCACCGAGTTCTTTAGTGTAGCCCCCCTGAACACATTGTCACACTACTTTGTATGGTGAGATGTTTCGTTCGAGGAGGCCTGCAGGCAGGTACAGTGTAGAAGCGCTTGCCTCCTAACTAGCGCGCATGCCCAGCTGCACACTAGTAAGCAGGCCAGCCGCTGCTTCTCTGGTGCAGCCACCAACCGCCCTCCTCCGCATTGTCACACTTTTTTGCATAGTGTGACGTCTCCTTCTGGGATGTCTGCAGGTGACTACAGTATAGATGCGCTCAACTCCTGACTAGCGCGCATGCCCAACTGCACGCTAGACAGGAGGCCAGCCACTGCTTCTCTAGTGTAGCCCACCAACCGCCCTCCTCCGCATTGTCACACTTTTTTGCATAGTGTAACGTCTTGTTCGGGGAGGTCTACAGGTGGCTAGAGTATAGACGCGCTCACCTCCTTACTAGCGCGCATGCCCAACTGCACGCTAGACAGGAGGCCAGCCACTGCTTCTCTAGTGCAGCCACCAACCGCCCTCCTCCGCATTGTCACACTTTTTTGTATATTGTAACATCTCGTTCGGGGAGGACTCCAGGTAGCTAGAGTATAGACGCGCTCACCTCCTGACTAGCGCGCATGCCCGACTGCACGCTAGACAGTAGGACAGCCGCTGCTTCTACAATGTAGCCACCCACCGCCCTCCTTGAACACATTGTCACACTACTTTGTATGGTGTGATGTTTCGATCGCATGCGGCTACAGTATAGAAGAGCACATGCCCAGCTGCGCGCTAGTTAGCGAGCCGGCCGGCTTTTCTATAGTGTACGCAGTAGTAAGGGTTGACGTTCCGTTACTGCCATGAACATAATAATACATTGAAAACACACAAACAAAATACAACCTGTATGAGTCCTATAATTTCAATGTACCCACATCGAGCATAATGCACAGCCGTCACGTCATTGCCGATAGTAGCGCACCATGTCCAGCATCCAGCACACTCACCAACAAATTCCTCGTCGTCATCGTCCTCCTCGTCCCCGTTCTCAGAGTCGGTCTGCATGGGCTCCTCCACAAAGTTGACCCCCTTGGCGTGCCTGAAGGGGAAGTCCGTGCCATGGCTGAGGGCAGCCCCCTGGCCCTGGGACTCCTTCAGCTGGGTAAAGTACTGCAGGGCGAATTCCAGCAGGTCCTCCGGCTGCTTCCTCAGCACCTCCACGGTAAAGCTCTGCAGCAGCTCCGTCAGCCCCTCGGGGATTTCTATACTCATCCCTGGGGCAAGGCTCAGAGGAGGAATGGAGGGGGGCAAGTCACAATGTAGGAACACAATGGCAGCTCGTGCAGGTAATAGAGATCACCACTGCAATGGCTCCTGGCACAGAAGCATCCACACACCTACAGACATGTCCTGCGCACTACATGAGGCATACCAGCGCTCGCCTCAACTTCCCAGAACGCAGGCCCCAGCTCCCGCGGAGAAGACACAACGCTCAGCCGCGCTAATGATGCGCTCCACCTGCCCACATCCTTCCCGGGGACGCCGTCAGAGAAAAGCCGCGGGAGGCGACGACAAACAATCAGCCTGCAACCCGTGCCCTCAGCATTGTCTGCATTCACACCCGGCCGGGCTCCAGCATCCTCCGCCTACCGCAGTCACCGCCGTATTGTGTCAGCCAAAGAGGAGCCCGCAGCTACATGTGACCCCCAGAAACCATGACAACCACCTATCTCTTAAGTGGCCGCTTCTACTATGGAGCGGGCGGGAGGAGGATGCTAGGACATGGCAGCGCCGCGCGGTGTGACTGGCTCGTCGGCGGGGAGAGGTCAAACACTGTGCACAGCAACCGCATTGGGGTCCGTGCTGAGGAAGGGGTGCAGCTGCTGAATTCCTGAAGAGCAAGGAACACCCCATATGTACTGCAGCGTCGCCCCGACCTGCTCATTACCTCACTGAGCCACTGCTGCACTGGTCCTTGGCACCAAACAGTGCCAGGATGTAGGGTGCATTAGGGGTCAGGTCTGGCTACGCCAAACATGACGGCACAGCACAATAGGCTCACGTATTACGTTTTATGCAGTCTTAGGGTATTTTCATACGGGGTAATTTCAGCGCACATTTCGGCGTGTATTTGCGCGTTGAAATTACGGTAATCCATAGTTCTCATAGAGAACTATGGATTATGCCTCCTCTCCCCACTCGTACAATACGCCGTGGGGGGAGATAAGTGACATTTCATTTATTCGTAGTGAATACGCGCCGCAAGTAATGCATGTCTTTGAGCCGGTGGGTTGCCGGTGCCCCCGCGTTGCGGGAATACGCACTGGTCAGCGCGAGCTCCTGAAACACACGATGTACTGCGGAACGTACTGTACGCGCCACAATCCATCGTGTGAACATAGCCTTACAGCAACCATCAGAATACTAATGTGGCACAGGGTCGGGACGACAGGTAGGTGACCGCCTAGGGCGCCACTTTATCCAAACAGAAGAGCAGGCACAAGGAGGTGTGAAATGGGATTTATTTTCCATGGGGGGGGGGGGGGTGGCAGAGCGGTCTTAGCAGAATTTTGGGCCCCTGGGCAAAGCACTGCAGTGGGCCCTGTCAAATACATGACATCACACTAGGCCATATCACGAGCCCACCCCAAGCGCACTCAGATTATCACACCACTTATATCTGGACCCCTGCAGCCTACAAGATTTTTTTTTTGGCAGGGCAGGAAGCCTTTGGCTCTCTTCTCCACCATGGTTTTTAACTGTTTGCACATCCTAAAAACACACAGTTAAATAAGCAAAGCCTATCAAGGTATCCATGGTATGTTTTTTGTATTCCTGGGACATAGATATACCACCTGGGGCCCCCATACTTGTGGGGCCCCTGGGCAACTGCCTATTCTGCCCAAGGGAAAAGATGGCCCTGGGAGGGGCACAGCTAAGAACAAAGAGCAAAACTTCAGCTTGGGCCCTTCTGCCCTCAGTCCATGGCTGTGGACCAATACTTTTCATCAACAGGGTCCCTACTTGACGTGACGGATGTCTGCGGTGTAACTGGCTGCAGAAATTTATTTCTATTTAAAGGGATTGTCCAATGGAAGAAAATGCATTTCAAATGGGGCCAGGTGGCGGAAAGGAAGAAATTCAAGTTATACAGCCCAAGTGTCTGTTCCCTCTTGCCCCCTTAATAATATTGTGGGGTGAAAAGGAAAAATATGCAACTGTGCCTTTGTTTTTTGGGTTTAGTTTTTGTTGGAGTTTACACTGAATAGTTTGACTTATCTGTATTCTGCCGGTCAGTATGTATACATAGGCCACATTATCAGCGCATGTCACCACTATATACTGAGGAACCAGTACCCCCATAGTGTTACTGACTGAACCAGTTTACCAAGACCAATATTACCAATAACAACAATATACAAGGATCAAATAATACTCCACACATCAATACCATATAGTGACTAACACCACCATACTGTTACTGAGCAAACCAGTATAGCCAGACCAATATAACCAATAACAACAATAGACAAAAAACAAATAATACCGCATGTATCACTACCATATAGTGACTAATACCACATGCTGTTACTGACCAAACCAGAAGATCAATAATACCAATAACTACAATATACAAGGACCAAAGATAGTGAATACCATCATGCTGTCACTGAAAATAAACCATTACACTAAGACCACTACTACCACAATACAGTGCCCAAACTGTGGTAGGTACCAGTGTACACAGGAGCTCTGCAGCCAAATAAGTGATTACAGGGAAGTTACATTTAGGGAATCACAGATGACATGTAATGAGAGTCGTTCTCTTTTCCTTTTCTTTCTCCATCCGGTCCGGAACGCCATGATGACTTCTCCCAGCCACAACTCGTGCTTGCCGAATTTACCACACAAACATGTTAGACTTCAAACAGTGAAATTGCCGCTAGTAGATTATTGGACCCCAATTTGTGCTACCGGTAGGTAGGAACATACACCATATAATAGACAGACAGGCAGATAGGTAGATGCTTGTTTTAGGTAGGTTACACCTTAAAATTAGCCACATAAGTAGGAAGACTCTTCTTATTAAGTAGTTAAAATCCTCCTTCAGTATAGGATTCCCCTCAATAGGTAGGTTACATAGGGCCCCCTCTAGTAGCTAGATAGGGCCCTCTCTAGTAGTTAGATATATAGGGCCCCCAGTAGGTAAGTAAGTACATAGGGCCTGCCCCCCCAGTAGTTAGAAATCAGGGCCTGACCCCTGGTAGTTAGGTAACTCTACAGGGCCCACCCCACAGAAATTAGGTAGGTATATAGGGCCTGCCTCTCTGTAGTTAGGTAGGCATATAGGGCTTTCCCCTCAGTAGTTAGATAGGCATACAGTGGCTATCCCCCGGTAGTTAGGTAGGTATATAGGGCTAAAAGACCTGCCTCCCATTAGGTTGGTAAATAGGGATATATGGCCTGCTCCCCAGTAATTAGTGGTACAAGGCATAGGGCCTGCCCCCAAGTAGGTAGGTATATAGGGCCTAACCCCGCCAGTAGTTAGGTAGGTATATAGGGCCTCCTCACCCAAAAGTTGGACAGGTTTAACCCCCAGTAGTTACACAGGTATACGGTTCTACTCAAGTATCTACTTAAGTAGATATACAGGGCCTTCCCCCTGATAGGTAGGTATACCGGGCCTACCCCGCCAGCAGGTAGGTATTCTGGGCCCCCTCTTTAAAAAAAATAATAATAAAACTCAGGCCATGAACCCACCCTCCCTGTTCTCCCGCTGAACTTCTCTTTGAATCCAGAGCGGTGGTCTGTGATCATCATGCTGCCCACACCAGGACATCATTACATTGCACTGCTGCCTTCAGATAGCTGATCAGCCGGGATCGGTGTATTCCGACCGTTCTGCCATGGCCTGCACAGTGCAGGTGGCGGCTGTATCGCATAGACCCAGCGATGCAGCTGTGTGGTGAGGGGGGCCTGCAGGCCTTCATGGATCTAGGACCTGGTCGCAAGTGCGACCCCTGCAGCTATGCCTGAGTTGGGACGCTATATGCCTTATTTGCCTAGGGCACCAGAATACCTTATCCCAGTCCTGATGTGGCCGTCGGTAAACAGAAGTCTGACACCCCTGATGTAGAGGCTCCAGATTGGGGTTTCATTTAACTAGGGACTGTATTTTCAGGGCCCCATACTGCCAAAGCATTTGGGCCCACTGCTTCTAGCTTCTATCTTGTGGGCCCCTGACAGCAGTACTGCCAATACTGCTTTTTTTTGCAGGCTTGCCTAGGGGATCTGGTCTCAGGACTAAACTAATATGGAGGTCTGGTGCCTGTATTTATGGATCTGGTGTCTGATTTATTATGGGGGTATGATCTGAGGTCTGAATTAATGTGGGTGTCTAGTGTTGGTAGTTGGGGGTCTGGTGCCTGATTTCTTAATGGCGTCTGATTATATTTGGGGGGTGTATGAGGTTTTGTTTTTTTAAGAATCTAGCTATATTTCGTTAATATTGCCGTCTAGGATTTAAATCATTAATATTATGCCATGAAAGACATCACCAATTCACAGGATAATTGTCTGATCACTGGGAGTCCCTCTGCTGGAACTCACACCAATCGCTAAAAGAGGGTCCCTGACACCCCTTTTTTCATGCAGTGAAGAAGGGTTTGAATGGAGCAGTTGTTTAACATACGCACTGCTGCTCTACTCCCATAGTTTATAGGAGCGACAGAGGTGGCCACGTATAATGCTGAGCGTTGAATGGAGAAGCTGTGCGCACGTTCGCCCACTGCTCCACTCAAACCCTTCTTCAGTGTGTGAGTGCGTTGAGGAAGGACAGGGTGTCAAGGGCCCCTTTTTAGTGATTGTGGGGGTCCCAGCAGCGGGTCCTCCATTGATCAGGCATCCACAGGATAGGTGATAAATATTTTTCATGGTACAACCCTTTTTCGAAGTTTGGAATTGGGGATCTGTACTCATTAACCCCTTCCCAACATTTGTTTATGTTATGGTCGGGAAGAAGTTCCCATAAATAACATATATTTACAGGAATGGGATCGTGTGGGCTCAAACATAGAGCCCACATGATGGCTGCGGGAACCAGCTGTATACTACTGCTGGCGACCTATGGTATTGGCCACGAATGTTGTTTACCCTGGTCACAGCCAATTAACCACTTAGATGTCATGATCAATTGCGACTGCGGCAGCTAAGGGAAAGACAGGGAGGGGGCTCCCTTTGTCTTCATCAGCATCCCTTGACAATTATTAATACAGTGCAGTACAGTCACGTACTGCACTGTATTAAAACAGTGATAGGGAGTATTTTGTCCTTTGTCATGCGGACACAGCCTCTGTGTTGTTTTGACCACATCACAGCTGCAGTGTGTTAACCTAGCCTTAGGGTGCTCTCACACAGTGCATTTTTGGTGCGTTTTTGAAGCATTTTTTAATGCGTTTTTGTGCAGGAAGGCACAGCAATAAATGCTGTACATTGCTGCACAAAAATCGCGGCATCTCTAAAGGTGCTTTCACACCTAGTTGTGTTTTTTGGTGCATTTTTTAATGTTTTTTGTGCAGAAATGTACAGCTTTAAGTGCTGTGCCTTTCTGCACAAAAACGCATCAACGCATTCTACCTATTTTTACGGTCATGTATACCTAACATGTTTAGTTTCTTTTGTGTAATGTATGCACAATAATTATTTTATTAAATATTTATTTTTATTTTATTATTTATTTTATTTATCTTTTTCTACACTTTTTATGTTATAGCATATACCCGTGTTAGTATGACACAGGCTGCAGTCAGAGCAGCACACAGTGTGCTGTGACAACCGACTTGCACTACAGACAGCCCTGGGGCTACTCTAGATCCCCAGGGCTGACCGTGCAGACATTCCTAAGGCTCCATTGTGTCACCGGGAGTTCTGATCACACGATGGAGCTGAGGAATCCCTTTGATTGTGCCACAGTCAAAGACCGCGGCAATCCAAGGGATAAACGCTACCTGATGTTTACAGAGACTGCTCTAGCAACAGAGCTGTTAACTACAGCTTCATTGTCGGTGCAGTGAGCCGCAAAACTCCTCTGTCTGCAACTATGACTTTTGGCGTCTCTGCAGACAGACAACCTGCGCCATTACTAGTGACATTCACTTAGCTCTTCATGAAGCATGGTTAAATTCTAAAATTCACAGTAATTTAATTCTATTAGAAATTGTATTAAAGGCAGTCTGTCAGGAGATTCATGGTGCTTAAAACCACAGTCAGGATGAAATAGTGACAGTCTTCCTCATTACAGCTGTGTTCTACTCTGAAAGGCTATGTTATTTCAGAACAAGTATAGTTTAAAACCCTGTGCTCCACTTCATGTGCCATCTAAACAGTCCCTGCCAATTTCTCCCCTCCCAACTCAGCTTGATTGACAGGTATCTCCCCATTTGTATATAGGGAGAGAAAAGTCAATGAAGCTGGACCAAAAACATATTACTGAACACTGTAGTTGGGACAAAGAAGACTTCTGCTAATATATACTACTATATGCTGCCCCTAATTTTGGCAGCATGAACCTCTTGACAAACTTCCTTTAAAGGGAACCTGTCACAATGATCATGTTATCTGATTAGCAGGCAGCATGTTATTGAGGAGGGGACTTTCACAAATTAATATGTAGATTTGTGGAGAAAGATTCAGTAGGATTTGGAGTTTATTTATTTAACTTACTGCTCTTTCTGGGTTAAGATGTCCAGTAAGCTGTGTTATCAGAAACATGTATAAGGGTGTTTATAGAGATACCCGTCAGTCACTGATAACACCACCCACTGGACTCCTTAACCCAGAAAAGGAATTAAGCTAAATGAATAAATTACAAGTTCTGATGTATCTTTCCTAACAAAACTATACATCAATCTACTCAGCTCCTCCTGCTCTATATCATGCTGCCTACAGATCAGAGGGCATGTTCATTGTGATGGGTTCCCTTTAAGTGGAGGAGAATATTGTTACAGTGGTAGAGAGGATACAAGAGCGGCATGTATCTGCTACGGTGTGAAGCAGGTAAAATGTCCTGCTGTGTGTGTTGGCTTAAAAACCTGGTTGATAACATTTCTAATGCCACTCCTGATCTCGAGTTAAAGGGATTTTCTCATCACAAGCTTTTGCAGACTTGAGCTGTTTCTGTCTCTTACAGCTTCAAAACCATGGCTCGTCGTGTCACCTCTTACCCAGGAAGACGGGTCTCTCCTCTCAGGAGGCGTGACTCCCCTCACTGTAGACTCGTGACATCATCATTCTGTGTGAACATTGGAAGGGAGAGGATGTCATAGCTCTGCAGATCTGATGCAGTGGTCAGTTCTAATGTCTGCAGAGCTGTCAGCTCTCTCCCAGACTTGTAACCAGAACACCTGCATTGGTGTAAACAGTTATACATACATGAAACAAATGTGAGAATGCTGTGTTATATGGGGGGGACAGTGAATCTAGCAGCTAGAGACTCAGTAATTGCCCAGATCCTTCACATAGAGCTGGGAGATGAGCTTAGAGAGGAGCTTAGGCAGCCTTTATTTTACAGAAACACCATCAACGTTGAGGCAACTAGTTTCACTTTCATTTTCCACAGTTCAGAGGGGAGTAAGAATAGAATACAGGCAGCCAATAATAACACAGGGGGTGTGTCCCATCCAGGGGGCATGTCCCAACAGGATGAACTACATATCAGTCAGCCAATCAGCAAAGGGGGCGTGGCTCGACCTCAGGCTGCAGATTTAGCTCTAGACACTCACAGATTAGGTCATATCTGCTATACTAAATAATTTAGGTAATGCAAACCAATTGCAAAAGTGCTTATTTTTACCGTCCTCATCATTACAGATATGATCTTTGTAGCGAGAAAACCACTTTACCTAAGGAGATACCTAGGAAAGCTCCTTAAGGAAGTCATGAGTTCCTCAGACAGAGCTCACTTGCTCTTTGGATCGCTTCTACCCAGAAGATATGAAAGTGCTACTAACCTGTGGAAGTCAGGCCCAGAGGACATTCTGTTTCTGGTACTGGGCATTAGGTTCAGACCATGGTGGGTGATGAACATTAATGTTTAGTTAGAGTCTAGATGGCCTAAACTTTATTTTGTGTTGATTGTACACTGACCTGTTACTCTGTGATCAATAAAGAATAAAGCTGGTTGAGGTCACTTTTAAACCTAACTACAACATTAGAGTGGCATGTATTGATGTACCAGAATCCATCTAACCAAGAAAATGATGATCCCGAGAGCTAATTGGCCCCTGAGATGTCACATTACACAGACAATTACATTTTGGGAAAGTCAGTATGTTTTTATAAATAAAATTACTATGTCTGTTTTATAACTTGTAAATTCATACATCACCTGTTCTGAAATAAAGGAGTTAAGCAGTTAACATATCTGTTATTCTTTTAATGATAACACGTGCAAGGATTAGTAAACAGGGATTATGCATATTACAATCCTTTAATCTTACCTGATAAGATTTTAATGTCTATTTAGTCAATTATTTTGATTGCTTTTCTTTCTTTCTATCATAATCTGCGTTTGTTTGTTTATTAGTGTCTTTAAATTTATAGGCTAACATTTTTTTATTGCTATCCATTTTTGTGTGTCTTTTTTGCAGGAAAAGCAAGTTTCCTACAACTTAGGCTATATCTACACTGCACAGAAAAACTTCAGTTTTTTCAGCGTTTTTCGTTTTCTAAAAACGCTGGAAAAACTACTGAAATCATCTCCCATAGACTTCTAATGTTAAAGCGTCTTGCTGTCTACACTGAGCTTCTTTTTTCTGCTGTTTTTTTTTTACTGGTCGTATTTTGCAACAAATGAATTTTTCTAAAAAAACGCCAAAGCGTAATGGCAGAAATTTACTACAGTATGTCCTATGGAAAGTGGCCGACGTCTTTTGAGCGTTTTTTGCCCGGTTTTTAATGAAAACCCTCCCCAGAAACCCAAATCACCCTATAGTGGGTGTTAATAAAGGTTATATCTTTTCAAATTTGCATACAAGTGCTGCTGTGTCCTTTTTGTACCTTTTGTAATAAAATGATCATGCTTTGGCAGCTAACAATTTTTGCGCAATTCATATATTTTTTGCTAAAAATGCATTTTTTATGGATTTTGGTGTCAGAATCCATTTTTTGCGGATTTTGGTGCTAAAAATCTTTCATAACATATTTTGGCCTAATACCGTTAACTCGCATCAGAAAGCAAAAATACGGGGTTTTTTAATTTACGGATTTTGGTGCAAAATCCGTTTTTTAGATTTGATGCTAAAATCCTCTACTAAACATATATTGCGCTAATAAAGTTACGTCACATTCTTAGAACCGCCAAAAATAAGTTTTTACGGATTTTGGCCAAGAATCGGTTTATTTTTATGGATTTTTGGCACTAAAATCCTTACAGAACATTATTTTAGGCGCCATATAGTTATCTCACTACTGACACTTAAATAAATATTTTACACATTTTTACGCCTAAAATCCTTTCTTTTAACATTATAAAGCCCCAAAATATGTAAGAAAAGTATTTTTAGCTGCCAAAACCATACAAAAAATGATTCTGGTGCAAAAACCAGTAAAACTTTCTTTTATTGCGTTAGAAGCAAGAAAACTTAATTAGCGCCAAAATAAGTTAAGAAAAGGATTTCCATGCACACCCCCCCCCACAATCCGTAAAAAAACTGATTCTTGGGCCAAAATCCCGTAAAAAAAACTATTTTTGTTCAGAAGCGAGATAGCCTTTTATTAGCACCAAAATCCGTAAAATGGCAGATCTTAGCGCCAAAATCCGTTAAAAAATTGACTTTTTGGGGCCAAAATCCGTAAAAAAAAAACGTACTTCTTGCGGCAAACGCGAGATAACTTTATTAGCGTCAAAATCCGTAAAAATGCAGATCTTTGCACAAAAATCCATTAAAAATGGACTTTAGGACCAAAATGCATAAAAAAACGTATTTTGGCGACAAAAGCGAGATAGCTTTATTAGCGCCAAAATCCGTAAAAATGCAGATCTTAGCAACAAGCTCCATTAAAAAATAGACTAAGGGCCAAAATCCGTAAAAACCTTTAATATGGCCGTCAAAAGCAAAATAACTACATTAGGTGCCATAAATTCGTAAAAAAATGCGATCTTAGTGCCACAAATCCGTAAAGAAAAACGTTTTTTTATGAGTCGACACAACGTGAGGATAACTTTATTAGCGACAAAATCTGTAAAATTGCAGATCTTATCAACAAAATCCGTAAAAAAAAAATTGACTTTAGGGCCAAAATCCGTAAAATAACTTTATTAGCGCTAAAATCTGTAAAATGACTACAAGATCACATATAATGCAATTGATTGTGCTTATTTACCCTTTTGTAGGGCCGAGTTACATCCAATGGCTTAATAATTAAGCATACATTAAAAAAACAAACGCTTGAGATAAAAAACGCGCCAAAAACCGCAAATATCGCTGCAAAAAACAGCCCTTTTTTTCCAGCTGCTTTTGACAGGCAGTCGACAGAAAACTCAGTTTCATGAATGTTTTTAGTAATTTGTTTTCAGGTCGTTTTTTGTCCACTGCAGTGTAGACATAGCCTTAAACTGCTTAGAATACTCAGAAACTTCTTTTGTTTGGATGGTTGTAGTTTTAATTTCTGCCATTTTAAGAAAGATGATACAGCAGAATCTCTTGAGAACCAATCATCTAGGTACAGAAAGACATACATGCCCTGTAACCTGAGCATGGCATTTGCCACCACCACTTTGATAAATACTCTCAGAGCAAGTGCTTTGAACTGAAGATAATGGACTTGGGAACCTTGTTGGAGCTTCCTTTCTGATGATGATATAAAAGTAAGCATCTTTTACATTTAAATAAAATTATATATTGTAATACAGCTGTAACCAACTTCATAGTATACTGAAATTTGTTTTTTTGGCAGAACAGATAAAAATTCTGACAAAAACACAAAAACTGACGAAATTATTTCAAATATTTTACATATCATTAGCAAAACCGAAGATTTTCCCTAAAGGGGTATTCCCATTTCATTGATTAGCATTAGGGAAAAAATGTAATGTAGGAAAATTATGTCATGTGGGCAAATGTAAACAAATGCTATTATCAAATACATTGCTGTTCTGATTTAGCCTTTATTCAGTTAGAAAAGATCGTAACTCCTGCTTTTGAACACAGGCTTCCTTAGGTTACCGTACTCCCTGCTGTGTTTCTCTTGAAGGTGGAAGCTTGTTCACATTACTCAAGGGCCGTTCACACGGCTTATTGCAGGGACGGATTGCAGCCATATTGCGCGCCGTACTGCGCTGCAGTACGGCTGAAATCCGTCCCAGCCATTACGGTAATCCACAGTTCTCATAGAGAACTATGGATTTCGTTTCTCCTCTCTGCTGCTCGGCGAATATGCCGGGCGGGGAGAAAGTGACATGTTCATTATCCTGGCAGGATACGCGCCGTGGATAATAAGTCTATGGGGCCAGCGGGCAGCGCCCCCTCCCCACCCCTTACACAAGCCGTAATTGCGATCAAAATCCGTCCTGCAGTTACGGCTTGAATAAGCCGTGTGAACTAGCCCTTACTGACAAGCTTTAACTCTTTAGAGCTCTGTAGTTTTGTGGACTACAGTTCACAAACCTCCAGCACCCATCTTACTGTAACAGAAACAGCTAGCTAGCAGAGGTGATATGTCAATCACTGCTGTAGTACCACCCATAGCCTGACCAGGAACTCTGAGCCTGAAGCTGGTTGTGGCTCTGTAAAACAGTATGGTGAGACAAACCCTTTAACCCCTTACCAACACTTGACATACTTGTATGTCATAGTGTCGCTACATAGGCCATGTTCACATGGCCTAATTGCGGGGCGTAATTACGCCGTGTGGAATGGAGCGGGGCGGGAGCAGGGGCGGGAGAGGGGGGCCAGCACCTCGCCGGCCCATAGACTATCATTACTAGCGGCGCGTAGACGCCGCTAGCAAATGACATGTCACTTATCTCCCCCTGCGGCGGATTCGCCGAGCGGGGAGAGGAGACGTAATCCATAGTACGCCGCAAATTACGGGCTGAAATATGTGCCCAAATAAGCTGTGTGAACATGGCCATAGGCGGCGGATGTCGGCTGCTAATTGCAGCTGACAGCCGCCGGTAAGAGCACGGAATAGAGCTGGCTCCAGTCCATGCTGTTTGACCCTTTAGTTGCCGATCGGGAGCTCCACAGTGAGTACATGTGATCCCGATCAGCTTGCATGGCAGCTGGAAGCCTTAGGTATGTCTACACAGCATGGGTTTTCAGTTGGATTTTGACACTGTTCAGAAATGAAAACCATCAAAATCCGACTGCAAATCCCTCCCCATAGAGCTCAATAAAGAATCCGAGCTGTAGTCTACAGAGCTTGGTTTTTCTGAGGTCGGATTTCAAAATCGCTGTTTTTCGTCAAAAAACTTTGAACATGCACAATAATTCACTAGTTATCACTAGAAAACTGATGAAAAATTTACTATTGAAGTCGATGGGGAGGCTGAAAAGTGATTGGAAAATACGGTGCATGGATTTTGAACAGAATTATGAGCGTTTTTTGTACAGGCAGTCCCCGGGTTACAAATGGGATAGGGACTGTAGGTTTGTTCTTAAGTTGAAATTGTAAAGTAAAGTTTGGAACAGGTTATTTTAAAAGTAATTTCCAGAAAAAAAATTTTTCTTAGTTTTGGATAGTACAGGGAAAAGTTTTACATTTGTTTTGCTGTCTGTGCCTTTTTTAGAAGATTTCACCTAACGTTCTGATCTCATAGTGCAGCACAAGGTCATGCAGGGCAACATAGGTTTAATCATGGTCGTCGACTCAGTGTTGAATGTCAGCCACACCCATAAGACTCCTGATTGTAACAGGTGACGAATGTAAGTGGAACAATGTAAGGCGGGGACTGCCTGTATTTGGTTTTATAGACACTCTATAGATTAGAGTTTTAGGGGTATCTAAGGTGAATCTATATGAGGCAACCTATAGGGTCCTATCCTATAGAGTGTATTCCCCTATATATATATATATATATTATTCATCTATCTATATATATGTATAGTCAAAAAAAATTTGTGCAGATTTTTAAGTCTCACCTTTGGGAATTATTTCCTGTGGTGTGATTGTAACATACAGAAAATTTCATAGTATTGCAACCCGGGCCGGTCCTTGGCTAAAGTGCAATCAGGGCGGGTTGAATCAATCACCCCCTCTCCTCCCCCCCACCCCTGTAACATAATGCTCCACAATGACAGACAGTGCATCACCATCAACCAAATCTAAAATATACAACAAGCTTATACCAAATGTGGCTAATGTATAAAAACCTACTGAAAAAATAGTCATAGTACAGTACCAAATGAACACAGCTACACAACGGCAACCAACCAGAATCCCAAGACCACAAAGACCACATATCACCAGCACCCAGTGACCGAATCATAAAACCACACCATGACCACAAATCACCAGCACATAGTGGACCGAATTTTACAAACCTAGACCATTACAGAAAGTCAAACCATATACATACAACCAATTTATTAACCGGCGAACAGTACCATAGGAAAAAACAGTGGTAGGAGAGATACTCACTTTACACATGCTCTGCAGACAAATAATCGATTACAGTAAATTTACACCCGGCACTTACAGGAGACGTCTCTAAAGAGTTGTTTCTTTCTCTTCTTCTTCCCATCGCCAACCCCATGACATCTTTTCCCGCCCGATCTTTACTGTAGAATTACAAAACAAACATCTTTGATCCCCACTTTATCACACAGATGCCCCTGAGCCAGGTGATGCCCCTTTAGCCAGAATGCCCCCTGTAGCCAGTAATGCCCCCTGAGCCAGTAGATCCCCCCCCGTACCAGTAGATGCCCCCCCCGTGCCATGATCCCCCCTTAGCCCGTAGTGCCCCCCTGTACCAGGAAAATGACCCCCCGGTTGAGCCCCTTAATGCCCCTGTAGCCTTTTAGATGCCCCTAAAATGCCCCTTAGCCTTAGATGCCCTAGATGCCCCCCGTAGCCTGCAGATGCCCCCCCCCCCGGTAGGGGCCCCCTCCTTTCCCCCACCCCCCGTAGATGCCCCCGTAATGCCCCCTGTACATGCCCCCGAGGGTCAATGCCCCCTGAGCCCGCAGACCCCCTGAGATCCCCTTAGATGCCCCCTGTACTATTATAAAATTAAAACAATTACTCACCGACCACGATCCCCCGTCCCGCTCCAGGTCCGGGAACCAGACAGTGTAACGGTGTGACTCACCATGTCCTTACGCGCACCAGTCCCAGAACTCCTCGGTGGCAGAGCTGCCACCCAAGGATTTAGCGCGCAGAGGGCGCGGGGGGAAGCTGTCCCCCCCTGTGACGCTGTTTTAAGGGGGGGAGTCAGGGTGGGAACGATCCGTCTGCCCCTCCCCTTACCTGCAACTAGCTGCACACGAGGCGGCAGCTGGAGTGGGTCTCCCCGGGTGTTATAAAACGGCCGCGCAGAGCCAAGCGGCTTTCCCCCGGGGGAGGGCCCTCGGGGCCCCCCGGGAATCGGGCCCCCCCCTGGGAAAGGCCCCGATTGCAAAATTGTTACGGGGGCACAATCATTACAAAACTAAAAAATTTTTTCATAAGAAATTCTTCAGCAAAGTACAGTGAAGGGAAAAAAATCATTTGATCCCTTGCTGATTGGGTTTAAAATTGCCCCTTCACAAAACATGAACATCATAATTTTAAATTAATTGGGGGTAGAAACCCCTAGCGGGATACTTGAAAAAATATCATTTTTTTGGGGATGCGGGGTTTTT